>CAMZMU010000083.1:33265003-33374318 GCA_947311845.1 Poa pratensis | reverse complement strand
ACTTCGTTCCGCTGAGACATCTAGGGTTCCTCCTTTGTAGTTTATTGGGATTACTTTTCCGATGTTGATTACTTGTTGTAGTTGATGCTATTAAGTTTTATCGTGAATTACTTTTATGTCTAGATTGTTGTTCATCACTTTATCACCTCTGATCATGTTCCAAATGATGTCTCGTTAGTAGACATGGGACAATTATTGACACTAGTAGTGGAATTATGTTGAGTAGTATTTAATGGTTTGATATTTAAGTTTGTGGTGTTATTCTTCTAGTGGTGTCGTGTGAACATCGACTACATGATACTTCACCTTTATGGGCCTAGGAGAATGCATTGTGTATTTAGTTTACTTATTGTGGGGTTGCCGGAGCGACAGAAATCTAAACACCCGTCGGTAAGCTATTGCACAAGTGAGCGTAGGATCTCAGAGTTTAAGGTTGTGGTTAGTTAATTCTTAAATACTTTTTTTGCATTTGCGGATGCTTGTAAGAGAGTTTAATCGCAAGTGTGTACTGGTCCAAGTAAGGCGGTGCACTAGCATAGGTTCACCACACAACACTTATCAAGACATTGAAGACTAATCAGCGGTATGAAGTGAAAGTGATTAGACGAAATTCCCGTGTGTCCTCAGGAATGTTTTAGCCATCATAAGTAAAATAACCGGCTTGTCCTTTGTGCTAAATAGGATTGGGTCACTTGCTATAATTATTATTGCTCTCTTTTATTTTACTCGCACTTTATTTATTTGCTATTATAAAAAACCATAAAAACTTATCTGTTAGTATTTAACCTATAAATGTCAACCACATCCAGGCGTGTCCTCAGCCGGGCACTGTTCAATCCGGGGCAGACTATCCTGGCCGTTCGTTCCACCGTCCATTGATTTATGGCCGTTGGATCGTCGTCGCTTTACGTTTTGTATATGGTATGTGACACAGACAGTGCATGACGTGTGGGGTCTTCACCGGCCCGGACCCACGCGCAGCACGTCGCCCGCGTCGCCCTTCTTTTTCCTGGGTTTTACTGTCGCGGTAGACAGCGACGGGCCTATCCGCTGCCTCCTCTCCTCCTCACCCAATCCACTGCCTCTCTCCCCGCTTCCTCTCCTCTCCTCCTCACCCAATCCGCTCCCTCCTCTTCCTGCTCCCGTGCTCGGTTTGGCGGGCCCCAGCCCAGCGAGCGGCGGCGGCAGCGGATGGCAGTGGATGGCGGTGGCTGGGAGCGGCAACGGACGGCGACGGCAGAGAGCGGCGGGGCGGCAGCGGACGGCGACGGCAGAGAGCGGAGGGGGCAGCGGACGTCGGCGGCAGCGAGTGCCCGGGCGGCAGCGAGGTTGACGGACCTGGCGGAGTGGAGGACGGCAGGGGTCGCGGGAGGAGAAGGAGCAGGGCAGCGGCGGCGCGGGCAAAGAGGACGCAGGGGAGGCGTCCGCACACGGGGAGAGCCAAAAGTGACGCCGGCGACCAAGACCCCGAGGTAGTTCCTGTTCGTGCTTCACCTTCATGTCTTCTTTGTTCTTCCATATGGCTGGCCCGATTCTTCATCTGATTCCTCCCTCCCTATTTTAATTTTAATTTTAATTTTGCATCTAGGGTTTGGGTGTCCAGGAGACTCCATGGTTGTGGACTCCGTGCCTGGGAGGAAGAGACACATAGGAGAGGAGCATGTATAGAAGGGAGCATCTATCGTGCATAGAAGAAGAGCAGCCATGGAGTCCACAGCAGCCACGGTTCCTATTAAGGTTGCTATGATCTTTTGTTGGTGGGGATTAAGTATTCTGGGTGGGGATTAAGTATTGTACTCATGTACTGAATTTATGTGTGCTTTAACTCATTTACTGCATGTTAATTTGCTCACTAAACCTTCCAAATTATGTAAGTTCCATTAGGTTCTCATGGCTGATTCTTTTTTTCCAGTTTGTAGGCATCATACATGTGTGCTTGCTGTTGTTGTAGCATGCTTTAGTATCTTCAAAGGTTAATTATGGTGTGTGTGGCACTGATTAATTATCAGCAAATAGTTTGGCCCTTTCAAGACATCCCACATGAACTGCTAATGATTCACTCCTGTTCAGATCCTTCATGTTGATACTGTTTGCTGTCAGGTGCATTGTGGACCAAATGGTCAGTTTGGGATTTTTGGGAGCAGCTGATGCCAGCTAGGAGGCGGCTCAGCTTGGACTGGCCATGGCGCTGTCGACTCCCCACTGCATAGCCAGGGATCCGCTGCAGACTCTGGAAAATTCGGGCTGTGTTTGCAGCTATTAATTCTTGTTCAGCAATGTCTGTGTACATATTTCAGGTATGGCAACAAAACAGGACAGAAACATTTTGTGCTTTTCAGTAGTTGAAATTGTGGATCATAGTTTGTTCCCAGTAGAAACGACGGATAAAAGAAAAGGTCCTGTTGAGTACGAGTGCTGCATTCGAACCTAGCGGCAAGGGCAGAGCTGCTAATTGAACTTTACACGAAATAGAGCATGCTTATCTGGTCTTGAATTGTTTTCAGTTTGTTTCAAATCAGTAACAACCAAACTGTAGAAATAGAGTATGTACAGACTTTTAATTATTTCTAATGTGCAACTCTCGGTGTTATTGGCTGCTGTTATATTTCTAGCCACCCAAGGGTGTTTCTGTATTTCACTGCTTTTCAATATGAGTTTGATTCAATGCCCTGTATTTTAGAAACTTCTCATGGTGCTCTACAAACGACACTTCATCAGAGAAAGAAATTCAAGAGGTTCCTAATCATAGGAAGATGATTTCTATGGCCAACCCTTTTGTTATTTGGACGCAAGTTTTATTGAGAGCCGCTGCTGGTTTCTTTTATAGGGGACCCGAGGTTACACATCCGCGGGAGGTGCTCTTGATCCAAGAAACACTTCAGGTTTGTTTGATGATTCCTTCATCCATTTTAGTTTTAATCAATGTTCATGAAGTCCCAGCTTTTTGGGTACTTTTGTGCTCATGGTAACCTGAAACCATTCATGCATCAGGAATAATATATGGTTCTTGTATAATTGATCAGGAAGAGAGATGCAAGGGATTTGATTTTGCACGAGGTTGGTTGTGCATGTGTGTTTGGCTATGTCCTTTCTTCAAGCGGTTTAGGAGATGCTTGGACTAATTAAGGTGTGCTATTGTTCTTACTGATTTGACTCCTCTCTCTCATCTTTGTTTGTCACCATAATCTTTCATGTTTGTTTTTTCAGCTTCTTCTTGGTTTATGCCTACGGGTGTTTGATGAAAAGACAACCAGGGAAGAATAATCAATGAAATATACTGATATTCATTCTACCCGATAGCTTCCTTTTTTCTTAAACATACCTATAGTCAACGATGACTTGCATGTACATTATATTACCTCTCTGAATCACGTGATTTGCATGTAGAATATATTGTCTCTCTTGGTTATGTAGCCTACATGTGCAATCTATTATTGCTAAATAGATGAGTGATTCATGGGATAATATATTTGTGCTAGATTATTTGAGCCACACATTAGATAATAATTCTCAGCTTTAATATCAGTTTATTACATATTCAACATTTGTATAGTATCATTTCTCAAATCAGTTTATATCCCAGGTTCTACAGATTCGCCTAATAGATGGATGAGGTCATGGAGCCCAAGATGGGGCGCTGCAAGTTCATGTGCACTTCCTGCCGAGGAGGGACAGGAGGGCACGGTGGCGGAAGACTTGGTGCCGCGCCCATGAGTATTGTGGTTGTCAATGACAAGTCATCTCACCACATCCAGCTAATAGCCTCGAGCCAGAGTAAGCTCATTCCATTCGCCTCCAATTTTTCTACCAAGTTATTCTACTACTAACATGATATCTGCTATTTTATTAACATAAACTGACTGATATGGGTTAATGAGCGCTGCAATCTTCTGTTTGTAGCATATATTTACAGTCATCTCATAACCATCAGGTTCACTCCCAATCAGGAGTAGATGTTCTTTGCTGTGAGACCTAATTGTGTATTGAATGCAAGGCATTTCTTATAGAGTTGTCTATTCAGGAATGATTATAGTATGAAATAAAAGTTATGGGTACCATGTGCTTGTCAGGTTTATGAGTAGCCTGTACTGATTGTGGTTTTCTCTATTCTTTGAGTTGTTAACTTGTATATCTCATGGGTTTTATTCATTGAGCTTTGTTAATGGCCTTGAGCCAATGAGGAATGTCCTCCATGGATGGAGCTTATATAGTTTCCTTGCTCAATGTTCCTCATTGGATGGATCTGCCCTTGTTGGATAGCTGACATTAGGGCTGAGCCAATGACAGAAGATTGCTGAGCTTTGTAGCTCACCTTCTTTTTGATAAATTTTGGGCTGAGCTCCTTCGAGTAGCAGAATGCCCTGGGTTATCTATCAGCTTGCAGGTTCATCTGCTATTCGTAGGTAAAATGGAAGTAAGATGCAATGTAAAATCTTGGTCCATCTACTTTCTTGATTATGAATTGCAGCAATTATATGTGTAGCATTTAGTCATGATCCATTTTTCTCCTCAAATTATTTTCTAGAGGTCACAATCAAATTTTGCTATTTAATTGAGTTTTTGGTCCCAGTCATTTGTTTGTTACTGAAATTAAATGACTATGAAACTCCTTCCAGAGGTTGAATTCCTCTGGTTAATTTAGGCAATGATTTAGAGGTTCAGTATAGCGTGCTTGGTTATCTTTGGGGTATGTGTTTTACTTGCACAATCCTGAATTTTATATCGGGGATTATTTTGATTCAGTCGATATGTTTGAACAATGATGATAGTTAAAATAAATATGATGCTGATAAGAAATATTTTTTAAAATTCTCATTTTCATGTGTGTCCTTGTATTTCCCTTCAAACCTACTGATGATCCTCCGCACTTTACTTTGCAGATGGCTGGTACGATTACTCTGCCTACAGGGCGTAAGTCTCACTGAATCATCATCCTTGTTCTTTCCATGAAGTAGCTTTCAGTAGCTGCAAATGCAAGGCAGTATAACTTCTTAAAACATGCTGACAATGTAGTATATTAAGCTGCTATTTAGGGTAACCGCATGTAAGCTGCTATTTATATGAGTATGAAACAACGGAGTGGACGCGGATCCCTAGAGCCTTATTATGATTCTGAATTTCCTGGCAAGCTTAATTCCTATGTTACAGATTAGGTAATATAGGCACTGTGTTTAGTTGCTTTGGCATCCATAATTAATTCTTACCTGTGATTCTAATGCTGAAAGCGATTGAAACATATGATTTAGTCCATTGCTGTGTTGTGCACAACAATTCCTTGCCATTTTCCCATTATGATCTTCATTTTCCTTTGCAAGGAACCAATAGCTATTGGCGGAGGCAGGGGAGGAATATACATGAAGATGGGACCTATGAAGCCTGGGTGTGCGCGGAGAGCAGCATGACGACGGCTCGGAGTGGGAGGAGGAGGTCGGTGGGCTCGGGCTCCAGTTATAGAGCACCGAGGTTGGCTCCGACGACTTTCCGTGGCTCGTGGACGTGCTTCGTCGTCCTCCTTTGTGGTGTGCCATGGTCGCCCGCGTCTTCATCAAGTGCAAGTGAACTTCTTTCCGGCTTTCTTCTCCTCTCCCCATCTTCCCATCGCGTGTAATTTTGTTCCGCGTTTTTTTTTTCAAAATTTCAGTGTATGCTATAGGTTTCAGATTACTTTAGTGGTATAGAGGATAATCTGATGGATATTTGTAATTATGCATGTGTGTGAAGCAGGATAGGGGCACATGAGAAACTGGAACAGAGGCTAGAGGGCACAACATATGCAACATCTGCATTTTATCTATAAGAATGGGCTGCTATGATGCGGACAGAGCCCGTTTAATTTAAATGGAATATAAATACATGCAAATGGAGTATGAGGCTTGGATGTTAAGGGTGGATTGAATTCTTTCAGCATATTGCAGCATCACAAATCAATAAGTTTTGTGTTAAATGTCAGGTAAAAATGTCTTTATGTGTCACCTATTTCATGCAAAGCAACCCCAGATTGACTTTGCACGGTAATGATAGATTGTTAACCCCTAATTATCTCAACTACATCATGTTAAACAAGTGGACCTCACCCTACTTTTTTCTGTCTAAGCATGATATAATTTGATCCATCCTTAGCCTCATTTTTATCTTCTCTCTGTTTGACTACCTGTCATGCTCTGTTTATCTCATTTCTTGTTTTTCTAGCTGCACTTCTCTGCTTGTGATATTGTTTCAAACAACACACTTAGAAGAATGGCATTAATCATATGCAGCTGTGTGTTTTGTTACAGATGGCCGCATTCATTTCAAGAGTACGCAGCCTAGCTAACAACTCAAGATTACTGCTACAACAGCTGCTGCCTACTGCCATTGGGAGGTATAAATCCCTATGTCAAAGTCTTCTTTATGTGTTCCAACTGTCACACCCTACCCGGCGTGTCCATACAATTGTCTGTGTTCTGTCCAAAAGAGCAGGAGCAAACTTGATAGGTTTCAGCCTTTTTTTATGATTGCAGAGAGAGGACAAGGTTTAGTTGTCACTTACGCTGATCTCTGTAGTTTCTTGATTCTCATATCTCCTTATACATTGATTTCTGGAGGCATAAGAAATAGGGATAAAGGGGGGATCCAGGTTGTTAATGCCACTATTATTTTCCTTTTCTAGCCGTCTCCTAATCCAACAAAACAAATTAGTAGGCTCCCAACAAGATATTTCTCAATATTTGTTGAGCCTATTTATAGCAATGCCTCTAAATTTCCTTTTAGATATGCCACTCTAACCGTAGCTTCTTGACAGGATGGCAGCTCGAGGCCGTGCCACTGTTGGAGGTGTTCCACAGGCACGCTGCATCCAGCGAAGCTGAGAGATCGCAGACAAGAAAAGGTACAAACGTATATGATTTTGCTGTAGATTATCACAACACCTGAATGTGAGTTGTTCTTGTACCTAACCAGGTCATGATTAAATTGTGCATGCATGCATATATGTGTGGCTTACAGGAAAAACTCAGCTGGATGAGATAAGCAGCTATGTTCAATCGCTGCAGAGCCAAGTCGACCTAAGAAATATATAAATTTTGCATGAGCGCTCGATTTTTGTAATGGTGTTTGAAGCTTAAGCTGAATTAAAAACTGTTTTTATTCAGTTTCTGTCGATAAAGCTCTTCACTCTGAACCCAATGATGGTGTATGAGCTTGGGCTAGACTTTCCATGTCCTTCTCTTGGTTTCGTTCTGTGCTGCAGTCTTCATGTTTTATACTGCACCATTTTAATATTTGTGATGTTTCAGAAATATGGGAGCTCAACTAGAAAAAGGAGAGTTTCAAGTAATGAAGGATTTCATCGATGGGTCATTCTCTTCGTTAAGGTAAGTAATTCATTTGATGGGTTATTCCTCTTCAGTTTCAAAATTTTGAGTCGTCTGCATTTGGTTACCAGTATTTCATTGGTTATTCTAATGTACAAACATGGGATAAGATAAGTGTTTTTTAAATATTGGACTGTATATGCCTAAATCTGTAGATAAAAAAGTAAATTATGAGAAGGTGGAATTCTATGATAATGATAAATGGATACATGTGATTTTTTGAGTGCTTACACATGTGATTTCCATGGGTGATTACAGGTCATTAGAATAGTACTGCAGTATAGTCTACTGATTATTATGAGTTTTTCTTCTCTCCATGCTTTAATGCTACAGTTTTCAAGTTGATGACACTAATCCTCTATTTCTTCTGAAGGTTCTTGTTGCTATTTAGTCCTTTCAGTTTGCATTGTTATTCTGGACCAAAACACTGATTGTCGCTCTGTTTGTTGCATTTCTAAAAAAATTTTGGATTGAGTTAGTGTGTAATCACTCCATTTGTTTCCATGCAAAACTATCTGACCGATCAACATGATCAGCATCAGTACTACCAGGCTAGCAGCAGGCCTGGGTCATGAGCTTGAAGTGCTTTCTCCTTGCAACTAGCATGAGGTCTGGTTAGAGAAACACAAGGAGATGAGCAACCAGACATTACCACTGTTATTGCCGTAATTTCCGCCTCGCCCTCTCTATTTTTTTTTGTTAAAAGAGGACTGCCAGATCTGTCTTAGCGGAGAAACAACATTTGTGTAGGAAAGTTAAATCCCACCTGATGGAGAAAGTTTCAGAAAAACCACCTCATCCCCGACTCCATGGTGAGCAGCAGCGGTGGCATTTGTTCCAGATCTAACTCACTATCTGTACACAAATAGCATGTCATGTTTATTGAAGGCTATTTACTGAAATTAGGTAATCCTATAACTTAATGTTATTTTAGTATGGTTATTTTCATATGTTGAGTGTATGGATGTTTTTTCACTTTGTATGGTTTGTAGGTGAACCTGGGAAATGCTCTGTTGATAGTGCGGCAGCTATTTATGATGAGTGCCCTGAAAATTTCATTGAGGGTTTGATTTTATCTGTTCGATCTCTCCTCAATTTTGAGGAGTATCAAATTTATCATTCAGGTATATATAAGCTGTAACATTACTCTTCTCTTTTCAAGCAAAGCTTTATGATCAGGAATACAAAGTAGCCAGGTTTCTCTAATAAGAAGACACTGTGTCCAAGTTTGCTAGCTCACTGTACGTATATGTATATTGTATATACTCTGCAGCAAGTGGTGATCAGATCTTGTTCCTCTCTTCATTTCTTACGATTCAAGTAGCTTCATTGTTACCTGGCTGTCTATACTTACAACCGAAATATGAGGCATATCAATTTTTTATGAACTGTCTGCTGGAACTTTATTCCCTTTATGTTCAGAAATCAGATGAAAGGGCAGTAGTTTCCTTGGGAGAGCTGAGTGTTATTCTTAGTGTTCGCTCTAATGCATGCTCATATAAGGTGCTTTTCTCTGGCTATCGTAAAGCAGATCATATAGTGTCCTATATTCTTCTTTCTCATGATTAATTACAACTGAAAGCATTTGTTGCGGGTGAAACACTGAAACTCAGTGGTTCTGTACCCTAGCATTGCTATAAGAAAATTTACATCCTGAGTTGCCATCAATCACCATGGCTATTTTGATTTAACTTCCAACTTGCTGAAATGAGTTATTTTTTTCTAGGAAGAAAAAGTGTGACTTATATTGCTCTCAAAGAAAAAGCAGAAATAGAAGCATAGAACTGTTAGGTAGCATACTGCTCTCAAAGAAGTTTTGACTCGGTGTTTTGATTCTGTAGGATTGCCTTTTAGATAATATAGGAGACTGGGAGGTTCCATTCATTGGTCTTTGAGTGGCATTTCCTAGAGAGTGAACTGCAGTAAATTTCACAAGTTGATTCAGAAGCCCCAATCTTTCCAAGGTGATTCTCCCCTCCCTGCCCCCTCCATAGAACAACTCTCCTATATATTTATTTATTACAGATTTGCTGAACCGCTTATTTTTAAACAACACTCGATACTATAATTGTTTAGTTCTCTAATGGTAACTCTCTTAAGAGAATTTCATGTGTATAATTTTAATTTAGTTTAACGAGCGTGTTTATATTTAATCTATCATCCCCTACGCAATATCCCTGGAAGATTTAGACAGGAATGCTGCAAATAAACTACATTACAGAGATAATTTGAAGGACAATTCTCTAGGACCAGTGTATAATTTTTTATGTACAATGATGAGACTTGATATTTTTCATGTGGTCTTCCTCTTGTGAAGCGTAACCCGAATGTGTTGAGCTTCCTAAGACCATTAGAGTGCATGGAAGCTCTGTTTGCGAGTTAGCATTTGTTATTTAGTGTGAGGCATTTTCTCTCCGTGTGAGCCATTTTGTCAAGATGTATATTAAAATATCCAAATAGAGGGTTCTCACAAATAAACCTTATGGCTGAAATACTACTCCCTCCGTTCCTTAATATAAGGTGTCTAAGCCTTTGGCACGGATATTAAGGCAGCAGTATTTTGCATGCGGTGGACTAAGTATCTACTGATAAAAATCGAGAGAAAGGAGTCCCTATTAGCCACAAACTGAAAACAATCCATCAAATTTCTCCAATCCAGATTGTGACTCATTTTTTATGGGTAAAGTTGTCCATAAATCGTAATACACCTTATATTTTGAATTTTTTCTTAAAAACTTCGACACCTTATATTAAGGAACGGAGGGAAGTATCTCGCTTCTGGCATATACACCGCTGGCGCAACGGGTAGCAGAGCAGTCCAAAAGAAGGATAGATAGGTGACTGATTGTTGTTATTTCCTTCCAGAAGAACATAATTTCTATTTAGATCCTTTGAGTGTATGCCGATGTGATAGTTAATCAATTTGGATCATGACAAGGCCGTTGAGAACAAGTCGTCGTCTCCAAGAGGGCCTTCTCTAGAGGTGTTGTGACAACTTGCGTATTTTCTGAGCTTGATTGGGGGCAGCAAATCCAAAGGTTTCGGATTGTTTCTGTCATTTGGGAGATGACAACCTGAATTTTGGTGCTATGGTTCAGTCGATTGGGGCGAAAAAGAAATTGCAGAGGTTAGGTGCTGGATTTTTGGGGTTTACTTCTATTTCTGTACATTTTTTAACATATTAGATGTACTGTTCGGAAATGATTTGGGATAAGTGTCTGTCTTTGTATTTATGGATTTGGCTGATAGCCTTCCATAATGTGCCTCCATGGATAGAGCTTTCTTGGTTGCCTTGGTAATTAAATTTGCATCATCGCTTATTTCATTGGCTAAAATCACAGACACATTTACAGGAGCATGCATGAGCTGCAGACATGATGTGTTTTGCTCTTCAACCTTTTATACTTCTTTAGTGGTTGTTTGAACTGCTTACAATAAGTATGCTGAATTTATTTATGTTGAACTCTTTTGTACATAGCAAAAGAATTGAAACTATACTGAACTTTTGAATCTTTGACAAGGTTTGTAAACTATCTTTGAATTGTAGGCTAAGGTTTGTTTTTGTGGTAATCGCTAATGATTTCCTTTTCTATGAGATAATTCTGTAGAATAGGATTCTCTTCTCAACTGTAAGCGCAATATTAGTATGTTATTAGCATTGTGACAATCGTACGATTTGAAACTTTCATACTCCTCTGTATTGGAGTAGGTCATCTATTATCAAGTAATTTATGTTTGTCTACATTCACCAATTTAAATCCACTTTTACTTTATAGATGTTTCATACAGACAACTTCGCCATTTTCATATTATTATCCGTATAAAATTGAGCTAAACAAACGTCGACATAATGATAGTTTTAACCAATATACCATTCATTTTTCATTACTCATATGTGTGTTAGCAAAATTAGCGATGATAGCCACATGATAGCCGCGGGAATTTGAAGCACAAACAACAATATATGCAAAATATGAAAACTTAAGGCCACATTACAGTTTTGAGTTCGGCACCTGCGCCAGGGGCGCAACCGGTCATCTAGTTTGTAGTAAAACCTTGCGCAAAACTACTTGCCAGCACCTTCTGCTCTTCGTTGGGTTCGACACTCTTATTTATCGAAAGTATTTCGATACACCCCCTATACTTGTGGGTCATCACTGCAAAAAAATTAAAACAACTTCAAAAAATCAGCTGGCTTAGAGCAGATTGACAATGAATTGGTGAAGAACTAGAGACTGAAAACCTGACAACCATAATGTCGTATGCAAATTGTTGTTACTTTCAGTACTAGTACTCTGTACGGTGGCACACTACTTATGATTGCAAATTTGGTGTTCCTAGAACAACACTAATGAATTTTTGTCATGTGAATTCTTCCCAGAAAAAAGCACTCATTGTTTCCTTCTTTGAGGAATTAACAACATGGAAGCTAAGTGGGTGCTAACATCAACCTTTAATTGTGAATTTACAACTCAATTCTGCCTAGATGCTACAAATAATACGGATTCAATGTCTTCACAGAATGGTAACCTGATTAAAAAACAAATAGTGTTGGCTTTGTCCAGATTCTCCGGTACAAATAAGTTTAAGTCTGAGACAAACAATTGGTTGATATGCAAAGTGCAACCCCTCCAATATGTCATTGTTTCTATATCCTCACATCAGTTTGTATCTCTATCTTATCACCATGTCATTGTTTCTATATCCTCACATCAGAAACCATATTTGCCGTTTCTCTGAAACAATATGTCAATTTGACCTAAACTTTTACCATATTAGTCACCGAATTTTGCTTGACGCATTGTATTTTTTTTGGAATTTTCTATGCAGTCAAATTTTGAACCAAAAATTTAAACTTGAAACAAAACTAGCAAGCTTTTCCAAACATCGGCTTGAAGCTTGCAGGTGGTGGCCTGGGCAGGATCTGTGGACGACGATGCCTACGATCAATGATTAAGAGGATGAGCTTCGAGCAGGACTCAGCGGGGATACAAACAAAAGAGGAGCTATGCGATCGGTTTTTGCTTCTCATGTGTACCAGGGCCGGTCTAAAGTAATTTTGGACCCGAGGTAAGGCAAACCAATATAATTATATTAAACTCATATACTTCCATATAACTTATTTTTATTATATTACAGTCTTATAAATATGTATCGTTCTAATATGTAATTAGCACAATTATCTCTATAAATATTTTGCGAATCCTTCTTCTACTATAATGTACATTAAAAATACACTTACATTGTGTTGAACGTAAATAATTTTGTAACCAAAACTGTATTCTTTTTTATGTATAGACATAAGCTAAACATTGAAAATAACTGAATGTCTCCTCATTTTTTTGTTGAATTAAGACTTAACTATGTTTAATATTTTGGGAGACATATATTTTGAGTATACTCTAACAAATATTTTAATAGCGGTTTAATATCATTGCGTAAGAAAATTTATAGAAACTCCTAGAACATAAGTACATTGTGTTCAATGCATTTTATGGCACTTAAACTAACCCCCAACAATCATAAAAAAATATTATAGATTCTACAAATTTCGCATTCATACGATTTGATCTATTATAAGCTCATGGAAATGTGATTGTTATTATTTGTAGTACACAATTTCTTATGTAAGTTTCTCAAATAAAATGGCATGCATACATTAAAACTTAAACTTAGTTATCATATCTTTTCTTACATTACAACCAGTAGGGATCCCACTAGAGAGAGACTAACGGTCTTATTAAACTACCAATGTCGACCAGGTTGGTTTTTTCCTACGAGATGTGCGGTTTGTTGTGAAGACTCTTCTACATAATAAGTACACATTTTACATATAATAGTACTTTTTCGGACATAATAGATAAATATACGATGAATATGAGAATACTTTACTATTTGGGGTCCTCGTACTCTTGAGGTCCGTTGTGGTTTCACTGTTTGCCTGACAAATAGGCCTGCTTTAGTCCCTTGAGGTGTCCTAGCTTGTAGATGCCACCGCCATGTGGGAACAAGTGCTAGTCATAGCGGCAGCTACGAGTGCCAATCATTTTGTCATCGAAACATCCGGCGAACAAGCTCATGTTGGTGTGCTGCGTCATTTGATCCTACGTCGTCCTTGGGCTAGTCACTACTATTGTCAGCATTGACATGCTCATCCTCTTCATGGTGCACCACTTGAAGGCGCAGCGACGATGATCATTGATCTAAGCAATGAGCTCTCTCCTCTTGTGGGCTTTGCCCTAGCTAGATTTTGTCTTTCCTTTATTTTCCCTTGAATGAATCAAAGTGCATACAGTATACTTATAAAGATGTATTATTTTGGTTGGGGCCCCTCCCACTCGGGGGGGGGGGGGGGGGGGCTGAGGGTGCTCGCCTCTGATCTGCCCCCACCCTCTAGGCCGGCCATGGTGTGTACAGTTTTCTTGCGCATGTATGTAACAAAGTAAGAGGAGCTACATGCAATACAGGGGGAAATCACGCTGATGTGGGAAGAAAAAACGGCTCAAACAGTTTAAATGGGTAATTTCAAACGGGTTTTCTATTTTAAGGTGAACCAAATCACACTTAGGGACTAAGGGTTGTCAAGTGAACTTCAGGAGAAATTAGGGGGGGGGGGGGGGGGGGGGGGGTTGTAATGGCCTAATGGGTACCTATTTCCATCCTTTTATCACATTTAGGATCGTCAACTTAAATTCAGGACAAAATTAGGGGTGTAAATTGAACTGTTCTCTGTACGGGGAGAACACAAGACACTGCAAAGCAACCAGTTTTTCCCCCTATCCTGCTCATCGTACGGCTCCGGCGCCATGTCGTCGTCGTCGTTCAAGCCCAACCCTCTCTCGCTGAGCGTGCCGGACCCCGCCCTCGACCGCTGGCTCCGCGACTCCGGCTACCTCGACGTCCTCGACTCCTCCGCCCCCGCGCCCACCGCCGCCGCCGCCACCACCACACCCACCAACCCCGCCTCCACCTCCTCCGGCGCCGGCGCCGCCGCCGCCGTCCTCGCCTTCGCGCGCACCCTGGCCTCGCTCCTCGCGCTCAACCCTTCGCGCGCCTCTCCACCGCCGACTTCGCCGCGCCCACCCCCTCCTGGTCCCTCGCCTTCATCGCCGCCCCGGGCGCCGCCTCCTACTCCTGGCCCCCGACCCCCACCCAGGCCCGGCTCCGCGTCCAGGAGAACGTACGCCGCTACGCCCGCAACTACGCCGCGCTATCCATCCTCGTCTTCGCCTGCTGCCTGTATACTACTGTCTACCCTCTTTCCTTGCTGCCGCCTTCGTTTTCTTGTTACTCCTGTCGTATTAAAGCAAAAAATGCTGCGGTCTGTGGCGGCGTGTGTGCAGGTACCGGATGCCTATGGCGTTGCTGGGGTTGTTGGCCAGCCTCGCGGTGTGGGAGGGTGTGCGGTACTGCCGTGACCGGTGGGGGCTCGCCGCTCGAGCACCTGGGGTTGGGCAGGCTCTTCTGCACTGTGCCCAAATTGGTGAGTGTTGGGTTTCAAGTGCTTTTTCTGCGCAAACATTGCTAGTGGAATGATGAAATGAACAACTGGTAGATTTCAATTGCAGCAGCATTGCTGACAGCGTAGCTGTGGTCCTTAATCTTTTAAATAAGATTGGTTGTGAAGATAATCCATTTTCTCAATATTCTTGTGGAATAGAAAGTAAGCATATCTTGAACAAAGCAATGCGCATGTTCTGGAGGATTTAATGGCTTAAATTTTTAAAAGCTTAATCTTCACAACAATTGCTAGATTCCCATTAAAAACCATAATGGCTAGGAATAAAGCAAATATAGCAAGGTATGTGCTAATTTAAGGTCTGGAGAGGATACCTGACAGCTTTGATTTTGCAAGGATGACAGCATACAGTTCATTTCCACACCTACCCTACCATATAGTATGAATAAAGGTTAAGGCGTCATTTTTTTTTCTCAACTGTTCATTTCCTGATAATTTGGAAAACACTGTTCGAAACTGTAGAATTTTAATTGTCGTGCTCAATCTTTACATGGATGGGAGTCACTCGTTGCTGGGTTACCCATCTTTCGTATGGGATCCTTTCTTTTCTCAGTGGAAAATATGCTCCTCCTTGTGTAGAATCGTAGGCACCAGAATTCATTTCATTTGGTGGATGCACACAGAACAAAACCATGGAATTCCACATATGGTTCAGATTTGGTGCAGATTGTATTCACCTTTCCTGATTCAGACTGGAAGGTTCCACAACAAATTCCACTGCTATGTGTGCAGAGTGCAGACGCATTCCACATATGCGTGTTCCTCCTCAGATTGGACATGAACATCATCAATTTTGGTAGGCAGAAAGCTGCACACGCTATTTGATGCGATTTTAGGGTAATGCACTTCTTAAGCGTGTGTGGTACCTTTACATATTCTCCACATGCAATGCATAATCAAAGGAGATGAATAGAGCATTGCAAATTCAATAAACTGTACTTTCACTGCTCGTGTTCTTTTTTTTTCTTTCGAAATGGGACATAGTCCCAGCCTACTGCTCGTGTTCTGTGTTGCTTGACTTGCGTCCTTCTATTTGTTCATCCAATTTAACCATTATGTGGAAGAGATTTAGCATCTTGCTCCACTCCCCCATACTTCTGTTTACTTTTTCATGTAAGCCATATTTGTGATATCCTTATTCAATGTGGATGCTTTACGAACTGTTTTTTAAAATATGAGTGGAGGGCTGATTGGAATAGGTCAACATCTATATGTAACACTAATTCTCTTGATGAACACAGTCCGCTTGCAATGTATTAACCTTACGGAAACTGTACTTTGGATGAACTGAAGTCTACATTGGTTGGACACTCTGCCAAAATATCAATTTTCCTATTTGCACATGCATTCCACCTGTGCCAATTACCAATTTAAGTCGTTCATTTTCTTTTTCTCATTCCGAGTATCATGCCTGTAGTTTGGTGCTGCTTGGATAGTAATCTTTCTTCTTTTAATTTTAAATGGTATACCTGTAGTCTTATACTCTCGCCTCTTTAACTGTCTATTTGTTTTGATCCTGAACAGCCACTGCTATATTACTATATGTGTGCAACCTGCAGTTTGCTCTTGTATATGCCATTGGGTTGAGTTACGCAGGTGATTGAGCCTTACTCCTTTCCTTCTTGTTTCTCTTGATTCTTCTTGTAAATCGGTGTTCCTGTGCTTTGCAGTCATGATGTTGCATGCTTCTCTTCGAAAGTTGACTCCCTCAAGCCTATCTGACCCAGTGAATAAGAACAGGAGGGCACAGCCAAGACGAAGCTAGTTGTCGTTGGAGGTAGGCTGCAGATTGCTGGTACATTGCCATGTCATAGTACAGAGGAGTCGCTGCCCTGAAAGCAATTCTACATCTAAGATTGTATGCTCCGAGTATGTACACCATTCAATCCTTCCTCAGGGTTTTTGTCAAAAGAAACTGAGTGCAGGGGTTTGGAGACGACATAAACGAATACGACAGGGTCAAACTATAAGCACAAGGGAACGTGGCATGTGTGCTTACGATCCTAGATCTGTCCAGTTTTGACACTGACGATGTAAGCTAGGGAGAAGAATTTTTGGAGTCTAGTGTGTATTTTGGAGAAGAATTTTTGGAGTCTAGTGTGTATTATGGAGAAGAATTTTTTGAGCCTAATATAAATGATGCATAGTGCATATTGTTACTGTTGGAATAATAAGGGTTTTTTCCTTTCTGAACGTACATCTTGTCTTAAGTTTTCCTTCTGTTCTGCCATTTCCTCTCTCGAAAGGATTCTCAAGAGTAATAACAGTTAACAGATCTCAACAGGTTGCCCGACCATTTCAGCAATGCCCCTTTTTGCTGTTATGCCTGGAGCCATCTTGTGCTAGTCGTGCTGCTGCCTTGCCATCATTGGTTTGTGCAAAATCTACTGCGTGTCGTGCTGCTGCCTTGCCGTCATTGGTTTGCACAAAATCTACTGCGTGCCATAATTTTGTATCAGTGCCACCTAACATTAGCTTTCACCAAGTGTGCCGCTAGGCTTGTAACACCCTCTGCTTGGTGGCACCTACATTTTGCAGCAACCTCATTCCATTTTAACCTGGAGAAGATGATGTCTTGACAGGTATTTTTCTGTAGGTAGTCACCCAAGGTGACTGCCTTCAAAAGAGGAAACCAAAGTATTGGCAAAAGTTAAAAAAATTCAAAACTGCAGCCACACTAGCAAAAGAACAACACAAACAGGCACGTGGTCAACAGTTGATTAGAACAAGACCTTCAGTTACCACTTGACAGATATCTCAAACATTCCAGTGGAGCGTGCAACAATCCATCGAAGTCTTTTCGACACATCAATGCATTGAAAATAGTGAATTCTGGATTACATGTAAACTCTGAACATTTTGATGCTCTCCATAATCAATGTCAATTATGGTCCCGATCATGCATATTGGATTGCCAAACCTATTTCTTAGTATCTACACAATTACACTGGCATTCCATCTAAAAACAATTAAGAAATGAATCGTTAGCATTCCTAGAATGATAGTCGGTCAATGTGAGAATATCACAGCAGGCAGCACCAGTCCTCAGTTCAGTACATCCAAGCCTGGGGCATTTCCAAAAACTCACCCTGCAGGAAAAAAAACGTCAGAATAGCTGCTGCAGTTATGTAATCAAAAGAAATGTGCTAGACGCCTCAACTGGTAGGGTACACATAGCCAAGTATCTAGTATATTTCTGGTTAACTCAACTACCTGTACCTCTTTCGCTTTTCTCAGCTTTTGGTGTTTTCGTAACCTTTCACGGTTCGAAAATCGAAATACTCCCTCTGTTCACTTTTATAGCCCTTTTAGATTTTTTTTGGAAAAACCATGTATGTAGACATATTTATTGTGTAGATTCACTCATTTTGATATGTATGTAGACCAAACTAAAGTATCTACCATGCCTTATAAAAGTGAACGGAGGGAGTATCAGTGTTTCAGATGATATCTGGTTAGACTGGGATGACTAGTAAAGCCTCATGGGCAGCTGCAACTGTTGCGGTGCTCTCCAACAGCTGCAGCCTCGTCCTGGCCATGGACGATGGTGACTTTAGGGATTGTTAGGAGGAGTAAAAATATAACTTAGTGGTTGGTAATACTGGGGGGTGGCTACAGAAATCTGAGCAGCCCAGAACCTACTGCAAGACTGTTGCGGTGGCTACATAAGTCAAGCTCCATTCTCCCAAGAGCTACAGGTTTAAGTGTTTTAAGAAGGGATGGACGTGTGCATCATGTTTTCCTTCAGGACCAAGAAAGGACCTTTCAGTGCTCAGAGTTCGTGGTGGGATACTACCACGATGTTATGCCAGCTAGCGGCTCACCAGGAACTATGCATGACCCTGCTACAGTCTAAGAGCATTAAAGATCCTGCCACACACCAAAGAGTGCAGCAATTAACATGCAGCACCTACCGAGCATGTGCCCGTGTCAAAAGTTCCATTTCTTTTCGCCTGGATGGAAATGCTAAAAACGCTCAACAAAAGGCCAGACCAGCAATGATTTGTATTACAAATAGGGAAACCATGTAAAAACTTAAGCATGCTAGTTGCTAGGTACTGCACATACTGTAATAGTAATGGTATCTGGAGACTTAATTTTTACACTAAAGAACCAGGTGATAGCATATGCTTCTGATCAAGTTTCCAAAACTATTGAGACATGGTACTTGCAGATACTTCTGATAGGTCAAATGGACAAAGTCACTTTAGGTCCCCGGAACTACATATGTTATTGTCATGCAATCGTGTCTTCGTGGCAGTAACCAGCAGGCCAGGGGATATACAAATGTTAGCACTGAGATGCACTCTTCTGGATGCTATTAGCCAACCTAACTAACAGAACGAATCTATAAACTAAATGCACAAGTTAAAGGTTCTATGACAATTTTAGCCAACTCATGGGCATTGATAATGGACTTATTAAAAAGAGTTGCTAAACCCTTTTAGCATTGTGATACATGCCATATTTGATTTGTGTAGAAAGAGTTGTAATTGTGATAATCATAATGTACAAAAATCCCATGATTTTGGGAGACTTCCTCCACATCTTTGAACATCCATCATGTGTATCTATTAGAGATTTAGAGGTGCAATACAAAGAAACATCGATAGGGCATCAAACACCATACACAATGTGCAACCAATTATGATTGAACTGGAAAAATGAGATAAATAGATAAATTTTGTCGGTAGTTTTTCTTTTAGCGGAGTCGGTAATTGCTTCACTCTAACACTAGCATAGGAAGGACTGACCATTAGTCATTTTGCGGAAATAATTCGCTTCTGGTAACCCTTATTTTGGCTAATTGCACCTCTGCTTCCACATCATTAACAACACCGCGGCATTTTGGAAATCCACAATAACAAGGAAGCCGTTGTTCATTCGAAACAAACCTGAATAAAGCATACATATGATTAGTCAAACTACAATGTGTAAAAGGCCAAAAGCAATACAGTATGGTATTCAGATCTGACCGATAGTCGTAAGTCAACTCTTCCCATTGGTCTATATCCCGCTTTGCAAAAATGATGATATGCTCATCCCGAGAACACTTATGACCCGCGAATAACAATTAGGCTGCAATGATGAAGAAATATTACGGAAATTGCCTTACAAAGTACCATGAAAAACAAATATAAGTGCCAAAACTAAAAATGGTAAAGATTATGTATACCAGTTAAGAGCTACTATAGCAGTAACAGAGTACGTTAATATGTTATCATTAATAGTATTGCTTCTGAACTGTTAGAACAAACCATTTGCCCTTTAATAAGCTGACGGAATATAAAGGCCAAGATACTAAATATATTGCTAAAAATAACTATTATGTTATCTTTCCAGAACAAGCATAAACTTTTCATAACTCGCTGTGAAGAGTTCTTTGCAAAAGAGACATCCTCAGACTAGTGTAATTCCTTCTTCACGATGATTTCTCATTTTGGTAAAGAACTATAAGAGCTCTTTGCTTCGAAAGAGGCATCCTGAGGCTGAGTGTAATTCCTTTTTCAGTCTGATTTCTCATTTCGGTGAAGACTGTTAAATATAGCCAGAGTAGGCACACTATTGATGTTCAACAAGATTTTCCTCAAAATATGTCCCAGTGTCCCCAGTACCCATACGCGCGGCATATAGCAGCCAAGAATTCAAGGAAAGACCATGCCAAGGTTATACAACAACTAATGAGAAAATAATTTGCAGTTCTCCTAAGCACATAAAAGAGACGAGGGGATCTGAGCTGCTAACAAAAACTGGAAAGCATCAGCATGATAGACACATATCACATATTTTTCTCACCTCGCAGGAGTGATTGATCAAATGGGCTATGCTTCCTGCTCGTGTAGCATCAATAACACGCTCATCGTCTATCCTGAACATATATGTCCCAGCACCCTGCATACAGGAGTTACTTTGAGTAGGTAAAAGAATGTAACTAACACTGTTTCTCAAAAAAAATCTAATTAAAATTTAAGTACATTTGATAACAAGTGTTCTCTACCAGTGTAATCAAATAGAGGCTTCGACTGAGATGAAGTTTTGAACAGTAAGCAATCAGCAGGATCATGCTAATAAAATATAGAGAGAGCCGATTCTAACACACATTTACTCACGTTATACTGACGAATGCAAGAGCCAGCTATTAGTTACAAGAGATGTCCATTTATGACTGGCTAAGTGAGAAAATAAATGGATGATCTAATTTTGTATTTTATGTGTGACATTCACTAATATTTCGAGTTAAAAGCTAGCACTTATGAGTATACAGGGGTCGGGGGAGAATTAAATTTCATGGATTCATTAGAATCGACATTTGATTTTGTATCAGTTAAAATAAGTCCAGGTTCCATGAATTTATTACAACAAACAGTTGTGTTTTACCAGTTGAAAATTGGATGTGCTCCAGTTAACAGTTGATTTTTATGGGTTGAAAGTTGGTATTCGACAAACTAAAGTTGGAACTGTTTTCTATATCCATCCTTGTCTCCACTGGGCCCTGCAAAGGGGATAGGGGCATGACGTGGATGATAGTGGCATCTTGGACGATGGTGAGAGCACACACCCTCCCCACATATTTAATATTTATCTGTAAAACTAGTGTGTGATCAAACAAGCATTTACAGTTGGCCCGCCAATTACTATGCCCAAACATTTGGGCAACTAGGTATATTACAGATCCAGAAACTTCCATGGTACCATGATGCCTACTTGCATTCATGCAGGTACACCAGGCCGCTCACTACCACACAACAAGGTGTGAATACGAGAAGCTGCTTCAGTGATTGTCCTTGCAGGTGTTGCAAAGTAAGAAGCTCATGCACAGGCAAGTGTCAAAGAACAAGGTGGAGATGGTTGATGAGGGTTGGACTCAAGCTAATCAAGCTCAAGTAACCCAGACATCTCAATGAGAACACGGAGTTTTTTTTTTTTTTGGACAAATGGGAAGGCCGAGGAGTTAAGCCACAAAAGCAATGGATTTTGCTTGAATCCAACTACTTGTACATGGGGTGAAACTATGCCTTGACTGTGTAACCATAAGATCGTCATACAAGCAAACCTTATTAAAATTGTGAAATTGTGTTGTTCATAGTGGCATACTAATAATTCTGAGCACCCCAAAACTGAAGTAAATTCCAAAGAGAAACTTACCACTAAAGAATTGTATATACGCCGCTCTCTGATGTCTGATATTGGTGGCCTAACAAGCTCCCCTATGTATTCGATCATCTGAACAAGTAGATACAAAATAGATAATATTAGATCATTAGCATCGCGTAAGTGCAAATTTGTACAATAGCATAACAATAATCCTCAAAATAGTTGATATCTGAACAAGTAGGCCGGAACAGAATAGAAAATTTAGCCCAGCAGTATCATGCATGTTCCATTTTTGTGAAATAAGGCAACTACCAAGTGACACTACAACCATCAGAAATTCGGCAGAATTTCATTGCCATTAGTTTGTTTCAGTTGGATCCTCAATATAATCTATACCAGGGGGAAACTTTGGTGTCATCCAGCTGTTGCCACAGACAAGCAGACGGCAGTCAACAACCAGCAGCCATTAACGTAGTTGGCATTACCCACAACTGTCTCTGTTCCATATAATTTACAGTGATGGCGTGGATTTCCATTATATTTTAAAAGGCTATTGTCCCGCCTGAAGTTCCGGCATCCATAACAATAACAGGACTAACGGCAATAGTATTATGCATTTTTTGCTGTTTGCGGTGCCATCAGGCAAAAAATCCCTATACGGCCTTGTTTGGTACTAGGGGTTTTCAGGGAATTAGTTGGGATAATCCCCAAGGGGATTGGGTGAAACCCTCACCTTCACCCAAACCATCAAATCCCCATTTATCCACAATCCACTAGGTAAGGGTAGTGTATTGTATCTTGGGCAAAATACACTTGAGTTTGAGGAATTCTGGGGGAAAGTGGGGATAAAGCCTGTTAAATACACTAGAACTAAACGAGCATTTGGGTATAAGATGGGATTTGGGGTTTGGCCAGGATAATCCCCACCAATCTCTGAAAATATACTAGTACCAAACAAGGCCTACAGGAGCCCATCTCCTTTCCAAAATCAATTACAATCTATCAGGGGAAGTTGTAAAAACATACCATATCTCCTGCCTTGTGTGCAACCTTTGCAAAAACACCAAATCCATGAATTCTTGATTTTCCTGCCAAGAAAAAATCAGAACATAAAGCACAGTTCACAGAAGCATGAATCAGAATCCAAGCTAATACTACGCTTCAGTTATAATCTACCCACTGGCATGTCTCGTTTATAGTGCTCTTGGTAATATATGCACAAGTTTTCACCGGACAGATCTATAACAAGATCTTATTCACTTCCTTTCTACAGATTTGACTATCATTGCAGAAATGGAAGCATCTGGCATCCACACCAGAGTTAACATAACAGCATAAATGATGAAACAGCAGTTGATAAATAATATAGGATACAACATCTTAAGTAACCAAGTTCAATTCAAGTTAAAGCAAGCGAAAACATGCTTTGCATAAGACCAAAAACAATACTGCCTTATAATTTCCTCAGAAGATATTGTTATTCATTAAAATAATAAAAAAACTGCAGGAATTCATGCTATGAATATACTATTTGATTGAAAATTAGTGGGGCTCACCAAAAGCCAGTCTCCTCCTAAATGTGGCCTTCATGCTTTTATATTTTCCAACCATAGAAGACACATTGACAGCAGCTTCTTGCGACGCAGCATCCAAAGAGCCAACTGCTTGAATTGGTTCACAGCCAGTATCACAGCCCACTTTATTTTGGCAGTAGCCACTAACAATATAAGGCATATTCTCCACATATAAACGTTTTACAGAAGCAGTAGCTGTAACTTGTGGTTGCTGTTGGCCCCTTCTTCGGTGAAAGTTATAGGGCTCTGGACAAAGCAAATGAGTAAATGGAGATGTAACCCACAAGCAAGAACAGAATAGATGGGTAATCCTAACAGATCTACTAATAAAAAATATAGAATTTCAAGAATTAGCCCCATCCCATAAGACTCCAAGGATTCGCTGCCAAACCGAAATAGCAATAAAGAAATCTGAATGACAAATTCATATAAGAAGGAACTGAACACGCGAGCATAAGTCGACAAACCATATTTACTTCAGGTGTTTATGTTGCGGGATAGTTAAAAGTGACCATTAAATATATAACCAAAATTAATGTGTGAAAATCAAAAAAATGCTGGTCAAATAAACATTGCTATTACCAGTTCTTGCACAACCAGACAATGAAGCCGCATCTGTCTGAACAACCTGAGCAGGGTTACCAAGGTCACTTTCAAGAGATGGACGTTCAGTAGATGGTTGTCTATGCTTCTTGCAATATGAGAGTAGACGAATACATGGGTCCTCGTCTTCAGCAAGTAACATGAGGTGGATATTGTCATCATCTTCGAGCTAAAATTAACATAATGTTAATGAAGGAATAGAATTAGTCTCCAAGAAAGTAGTTTCACTACACAGAACTAAGTAGCGTACCTCAACACAAAGATCAGCAGCACGTGCACAGAGCGGGTGATATGCAACTCGACAGGTAGGATGTGAACACTACATTGATGCAAGGAAAAGAGTCATAATATTGTTATAATCATCTCAATGTAAGCTTAAAACAGTTCCTAAACATACCTGTATGCAAACTCCATAAGCAACTGTGCAAATGCTGCATAGAAGTTTCCAGCGATCCTTGTTGATTTTGCTTAATCCATCAATGGGTTCCATTCTCTTTACGTCTTGTAAGCAAGTTTCTGCGACCAATTTAAGATTAAGAAAGCTAAAGTATGTCATGATAATATGAAATTATACAACTGAGAAAAATGTGTGGATCGATTAAGTGATTATACCAGGAATCCATATAGCACATGCTAGATGAGCCCAACGGCCATCTGTTGTAGGTTTCATTGCACCCCCTAAAAGAGATTGAATTACATAAGTACATAGCCTCACTTTACAAGGGGTACAACACAATCTTATACCTGTGACTGGACATAGACAGCATCGTGGGGACACACGAGGTGCCCCAGGTCGGCACAGGTTGCATAGCCAAAGTTTTCCATCCAATGGTTCTAGTTCACCATAGCACCGAGCATGAACCTGCATTGTTGTTAAGGCTGTCAGGATTTGTAGGCACTTCCATATTTAATAATATTCATGGAGTAGGGTAATCCTGTAAGTGTATACCATCATACGACACTTGTCGCATTGCAAGAACAAATTGTCTTCATACTCCTGGAAGGCCAAGAGAGTTCAAATGACTTTTCAGTTTGAGTATTTGCATTTTGAATAAGCATGAGAACAGATTAGGATCATTTACCTCATCCATATCACAAACGTTGCAATAGTCTAGATCTTTCCAATTAACATGAACAGCTCTGTAACCACGGAGTGTATCCCACCATTTTCAAAATATTTCAAACATGACCTTGCATTGGGCAACTCCTAGTAAACACACAAGTGACTTTGCAGTTAAAAAAGATAGAACGGAATAATCCACTATCTAAAGCAGAAGTGCTACAAGGAAGGAGGAAAAAGCCCTGATAGAGAATGACATCACTGCATGGCATGAATGATTTCCATTTTTCATGAAACTTGTAAAAACGCATACACAATATGAATCAATATTAACGATTTAATTTCAGTCTCAACCTCAGGTGAACAAGATAAAACAAAAACAAAAATCCTTTTGGTCTATGAAGAAGAATTCAGGCATGAAAGAATATGTTTGCTTCTTGTCCAGCATAGAGGCTATCTGAAGCAATGACAGGCATCACCAAACTAAGTTGAGAACGGTGTATACTAACATGGCGCAGAGGGCTATCCTTAGAAGTAGTTGTATGGAAACTAATTTGAAACAACAGATTGATTGACGATCTAAGTGTATGGCCCTCAGCAAATTTTGTTCACAAAAACAACAAAACTTTCAATCTGCAAAAGTTTAGTACAGATACATGGGTGGGCATAAACCAAATAATCAACAATACTGAACTGAAATACTAATAGCAAAAGACTTTAGACAAAACTTATACATATATGGATAATTATCAAAACAAATGTACATATTATGAAATAAACAAACAAATGTATTAAACATGGATGAATCATCTCCCCAGGCACTACTCAACAAAAGTAATATGATAAAATGAAGTATGGAAATCATGAGAAGTATTTAGTATACCTGAATAAGCTGCCTAATTTGAGGGTTTGAAAAACCAAACATGTCAGAGCCAGATCTCTGACAAACATTTCCTTCCAATTCTGAGGCAGCATTGCACTGTTTCTCTTTTATCCTGCAGTATATCTCCTTCCAGCATGCATTAGGCGTAGAGCCATCAATCTGGTCAGCAAAAGGAATCATGTTAGTACAAGCTCATGTACAGATTTGGAACTGCTGAATTTGACAAAATGCTGCTAATATCCAAGGCATATAAAAGAGAAATTTGCTGATAATCCTCAAAATGTAGGGCCTCTTTGATTCGTAGGATAGGAAAATCGTAGGAATAGGAAAATGGTAGGATTTCAATGTCATGCACACTCGAATCCTATAGGATTTTGCATGCACCAAAGGTTGTTTGATTCCATCAAAGGAATTGTAAAATGAGCTTGAAGTGAATGTTAGATTTCCTATGGGAAGTAGTACAATGATTATCCAATCCTACAAATCAAATGACTAAGATAGGAAAATTTCCTATAGGATTCATTCCTCCACAAATCCTTTGTAATTTCTTTGAATCAAAGGAGCCCGTATTCTTTTCATGAACTATGTGGTGATCATTTGGAGAATAAGTATATTGACTGATTTGAATAGACATTCAGTTTGGGGTTGCTGCAATGTGTTGTGCTGAACTTATTTTATAATCTTCTGCGGAAAATTACCCCGACGGAATTAGGAAATAGTCCAATGAGAAGATGATACAAAACAACCTGGAATAATTGGACACATTTAAGAATATGGTGAAGGCAGATATTCGCTGCAATTCAAGGTCCATTTAAATATTTAATCACAATGCTACCCTAAGAGCATAACTTTTGTCCTAAGTCAAACTTTTGTAAGTTTGGCCAAGTTATAGAAAAAGTATCAAGTATCAACATCTGGAATATCAAATTAACATAACTAGATCCATCATAAAAATATGTTTTCGTAGTATATCTGTTTGGTATTATAGATGCTGATACTTTTCTTTATAAACTTGGTCCAACTTATAAAACTTTGACTTAGAGCAAAAGTTGTACGCCCTATATTGTGAAAAGGAGGGAGTAGTAAAGTAAACATTCCATCACGCCGTATGCGCAATCATGGGCGGAGCGTCGTGGAGGCGAAACTGGGCCACGACCCCCCCTTCCAAAGTGCAAATTTCTGTTTACTACGTATGCTCACCACACATGGCACAGCCCATCAGCATATCCTAGCCAAGATTCTCTCTCTTTTCCTCAGTTAGACCATACAGAAGCGATCGGTAGCTGCTGCCCCTGCCCTGCCTGGCACTACCTGCTGCACTCTACTCCCTACTTGTCAGCGCCCTTTCTCTATAAAAAAAAAACCAGCCCCAGGCCCTAGACCTCCAGGCTGCAGCGCCCTACCCCTTCCAGGTTAGTTTCTGATTATTTTAGATGCCCCTGCCCAGGTTAGGCAATTCAGAATTTTAGATGCATCAGGTAAAAAAAATTAGATGCATTGATGCAAATCTTAATAAAGAGGAGAAGAAGAACAACAACCAAAGGGACTTGTAAAATTTAATTTATTCAAAAAAGGTACGAAGATATAATTTCTGGTGTGAAAGCTAAAAGCTAAAAAGGACCGAAGAGAATTTCTCTAAGTAGTTATTGGTCATAGTCAGTTGTATTTTAGCCATTAGCAAACAAAAAAAATCTTTCGAGCATCAAAATATATATTTGCAAATTTTGCATGAAACAGAAAATATCTTATCATGGTACTGTCGTCCAATTATCGATTGTGTTTGTTTATCACTTGGCCTTTTTTGATGCATAGTTTGTATTTTCAATGGAATTGGCCCCCTCTTATGTTCTGTGCACGCTCCGCCACTGTGCGCAATGAGACAAGGACACTAGGTTATAATAATATATATTTCTCTATATTAGTAAATTAAACTCTAGCAAGTGATACGGACAGCAATCTTCATTGCGACAACACAATGATGTTGCTAAGAAACTGTCAGCTGCATTGGTACTTTCCCTACAGCAATACAACAGTGTCTCATGATACACTTTACGCTAATACAAAAGAATCAGGAAAATGAAATATCAACAGGAACAGGATCAGTACTAAAAATGTTAATCACCTGCAATCCATCTTCAGAGATCACCCTAAACAACGGCCGTGCTTTTATATCTGAATTCCTCAGTACTTCCATTTTGTAAGATGTTACTAAATGTGGATCTGTGACAATATTACATTGTACTTGTTAAACCAGATACTCTCATGAAAGCACACTATTCCAAACTGGAGCAAAATTTACACAAATTTGATGACAGTCTGAAAATGCACAACTACCTTGTACTGATGTGAACTTCCTGAAAGCAGTATACCTTCAGGCCATATATGCATTTTGTTATGAAAATGATCTGAATCAGATACTATCCTGCCTGGAAAGAAAGTCACACAATCAGGTTTGTAAAAAACTGAGGAAGGATTAAAGGAAAATATGCAGTCGGATAAAAGTATAAAAATGCAAAGCTAAGTCAGCACCAAGAAAGAGGGTCACCAAAAGAAGTACAACGGCGTGAACAGAAAACAAATCATATACGACAAAGAAGAGCTTCATATCTGCTCTAAGCCAATCAAGTGGCATCAAAGTTATGTTCAGAATGATGGCTCTGTGATGAAAACATTTTGCACCTACATTAGATACAACTGAACTCTGTGTTATGGGTTCTTTGGTAACTGCAAAGTTGGAAATTGGCAAATTGCCAATAATTTATATAGAGAAATAAAGGAATAGAAAGTGAATGGATCTTAGCAACAAAAGAGCACAGAAATGTCACCAACCAAAATAAATTAAATAGTAAACAATGATGTCTTAGGGTTATGGGCAGGGAAAACAAACTAAAACCGGTCAGGGTCCTGGGTTATTGGATGTAGACACTACATGATGACTCCTAGTGCAATGAAAAACTGGGCCATCCTTGATATATCCATATCCCTGTAACACATATGGATCCACTACCCAGAAGTGCCAATTCTACTTGGGTTTCCCATTAAGGAAAAGTTGCAACTTTACTGGCCCTTGGAATAAACATGTGCACAATTTTTTTAGCATCATCGCTCATAAAGAAAGTCCAAGACACCAAACATCCTTGAAATGGGACGGATAAACATGATTCCAGAGCATTTTTTGCGTTTTTAAAATTCACTGGTTGGTGCACTTAGGAATAGAAATGAAAGTTATTGCATTCTTATTATTTTCTACAACATACCTAGCTTGCTCACGCGAAGATTGCCTAGTACTATTTGAGTTATTTCAGCATCTTCTCCTTCTTCTTCTGCTCTATCTTCCGATAAATTATCACAAGAGCCTATCGCATCGTCTTGGCAATTAACATCAGAGCCATCATTTTCGATGGGTTTCCGAAGTTGCAACATACTTTCTGGAAGCTGCTGTGTGAGGAGAAACCTATACAAACAGAATTTTTAGTGTCATATTAGTAGGGCAGCATGCAAGGTAACAGAAAAACTTCAAGTATATCATGTGTATTCAGGAAAAAACAATTATTGCTTAGTAATATAAAAGAGGTTTTATACACATACTCCTTGGCTTCTTCTAAGCCTCGGCAGAAGCTTGCTTGCTTGCATTTGAGATGCAAGGAAGAAAGAAGGCCATTCAGAAAGGGCGTCGCTTGCTTCGACTTAATCCTGGGGTAGGTACACAACTTTAGGGTTGTTGTTTGAAAGAAAATAACAATTATACTCTAACCATTTCAGTATTTCACAAAACCAAACCTTGCAAAATCATGGGTACCAAAGAATTGAACATGTATCGACTGATCTAACCGAACTGGCTTCAGAGTTTGGTTAGTAGGAACATTTGACTCATCCACCACGACAGCAGGCCACATTGCATGACCTGTTGATGCACACCAGGCACATTACATAAGAACCAATTTCAAGAAAAGAGATAAATGAGAAGCCCACTCGCAAAAGGAAGCACTTCAGATCACCAGAAAAGAAGGTAAATCAATCACATGGCTGAATGGAAGCATTTAACAGGAAGGAAAATCCATGTCTATTTGTTTTGTTTAGGAAAGCATTGAAGATAGGAAAGATGAAAGAAGACTCAGTTAAATAATAGCACTGGCCAAAGTAATCTGGGTCGTGACTTTGAATGATGCAGTAAAACTTGTGATGACATGTTACAGAATCAAGGTTATAAAAAACGCGCATAGGTGCACGCTTAACTGTGCTTTATTGCGCTTAGAGCTTTAATCCTTAGAGGAGGCAAAACGCTCAATCGGCGTCTAGCGCTTAACAAAGCCTTGCACAGAATAAATAGAAAGGACCACTGGAATCGCATTTGCAGTTAATCGACTGGAAACATCAGCACACAGAAAGAGAAGACGTAGGAGTACCTGTTATTTTAGCCCACACTAGATCACCTGGATCAAGACCTTGGTAGTCATGGAAGCTGACAGCAAGGGCAAGCAACTCATCATACCCCTTCTTATCCGGGTTGGAAGTTCCAAATTTCAGGTTCAGGCACTTCATTTCCTCAGATGAAATGGAGAATGTCATCCTTTCATCAGCTAGCGTAAGGTCCTCTGCTTCACCATCATCATACTTCACCTGCAGTTCGTTAAGCATCAGTTATCAACCACAAGACATGTCACATTGCACGCTTCATCATCGTTTAGCATTTCTTTTATGGATACAAGAAAATATAAGAAGCAAATGTATGCAAAGCTTACAGAATGCTTCTTGGTTACTTCCGTGTACCCGGTGATGGAACCCTTGTACCAATCATCGTCCAGTGGCCAGAAGACCTGCATCCACATCAAAATTCAGGTCAGGGTTTACTCGCATTCCACATCGATGAACTAACCGGAGAAAGACAGGGAGTAAAATCGTTCTGGAGAACTCACCTTGCACGCTAATCCGACGAAATTGTGAGGATCCGCGCCCCGAATTTCCAGCCTGTTAGAAAAAATGCGTCAATTTGACATAGTAGAAAGAAAAACAAGCATTGTCGCTGCTCAATCCTTTTGCTGAAGCCGTGGAGAGAAGACAATGGCGCAGATCCAACTCACTCGACCCATCTTCTTCCGGTGGAGGAGGCGGCCTCCTTGTGGCCGCCGGGCCGCTGTCGCCTCCCGGCCGAGGTGCTCTCCGCGCCCCCGCTGCGCCTCGGCTGCCGTCGCCGCACCAGGTCCTCCCCGTCCCCGTCCAATGCGGGCGGCGGTGGGCCCAGGCCGAGCAGCTCGTGCCTGAGCCGGCGCGAGCCCCGGGCCTCCGGCTCCGGCTCCGGTTCCTCCTCCAGCTGGCTTGGCGTGGCGGGCGAGGAGGGCTCCTGGAGGCGCGGCCTCTTGCGGCGGCGGCGGTAGTAGACGATCACGGGGGGCTTGCTGGCGGCGGCGGGGCGCTTCTTGGTGGAGGGGAGCGGCGGGCACGGGGCGGTGGACGAGTAGACGCGGCCGAGGGGGAGGTAGCGCATGGGAGGATGCTCGTCGTCCTCCTCCTCCTGCACGAAGCCGGAGCCGTCGACGGCGATCACCATGGTGTTGGCCGGGTAGGGTTTCGGGTGCCGGCGCTCCAGCGTTGGTTGGTTCTAGGGCTTTGGGTGGGGGATTTGGGGATTTGAGTGACGGAGGGGGGCTGGCTCGGCGTTCAGTGGGAAGGGAGGGAAGTTTTGGGGGTGGGGCGAAATCTTGAGTTTTGGAGGGGGTCAGCGCGGGAGCTTGCAAAGCACCGCTCCCTCCCCGGAGCAGAGCTTTCCCGATTTCTTTTCTCCCTCCGCTCTGCTGTTTCAGCAGTGCCAGTGTGCAGCGGAGGGGTGGACGGACGCTGGTCTTCTCGCCGTCCGGAGTGGTGTTCTTTCCGTTTTGGTTTCCCGTTCCATGTGATGTGACCCGTCGTACCGTTGCGGGTCTTTCATCGGTACTTCGATATGGATCCCGATGCGATAAGGAATTTTTTTTTATTTAGGCAAACAGTGGGAGAGTTTCCACTGAAGAGAGTAAAGAAAAATCAAGAAAGAGCCAAGTTTGAAGCTCTAGCCAGTATAAGCGATTTGGCATATTAGAGCATCTCCAACGGGCGAGGTAAAACTTTTTTACAGCGCGGAATTAGCACTTTTAGCGGGGGGAGCGTTGCGGGCTATTCCAGACGCGTTATATTTTAGCACACTGCTGGTAGCGCTTCAACAGGCACGATAAAATGCAGCGCGCGCGACCAGCACAAACAACAATCACATGCAAAAAATGAATATCAATACAAAATAAATCAACAACAGATAGTTTAATTATTCCAACTCAAACAAGTAGTTAATCAACAACACAACAAATAGTTTATCAACAATACAACAAATAGTTCATCAACAATAGAACAAATGTTTCAACAATACAAGTAACATCAATATCAATCTAGTTTTGTTGGGCCCTCCAATATGACCACCCCTCCTCGATGAGATCTTTTTGAAGCTCATCATACGCATCGGATTGTCGAATGGCATGATAAGAGGCAAGAAAGCGGGACACCCTCTCTGCCTCCTCTGCACTCGCACGGGACGTCTCATCAACTCATGGTTAGAGTAGTCTGAATCTTGCCCACGCTCGTTCTCGATGATCATGTTATGCTATGTCCAAGTTCTCCGGCGGTATTCCTCGTTTGCTGAAAAAACCGATCATGCCTAGCCAAACACTCCGCAATGTGTTTGAACAAGTTGATGTTCATCCTAAAACGGCGCCGGAAGTAGCGCTCGGGGTATGACGCAGTCTCAATGAAGTAGTTCCGCATCAACTTGCTGCGGGCTTAGATCCTTTCCCTCCACAACTTCTCTCGGCCGAAAACTAAACCACCGTGCTTCGGCTTTTTATTCGCGTGGATAGCCAAGACCAATGATATGTTCTCCTCTTCTTCAAGGTCCCATTCTTCATCGGAAGAATCATAGGACGAACTCATCTACACACATAAATTTTGAACTAATTGAAACTACCAACAACACTCACAAAATTCATCTACAAACATAAAATCCTGAGGCAATATTTTTATACCTTGCAAAGATTTTGTCAAACACCTCGCGGGCGATGAGCTGCGACGGCCGCTGGGCGCTGGTCGTCGGTCGAATTCGTGCGCCGGAGGCAGCGGCGGCAAGTTGAGAGGGAACTAGGGAAGCAGCGGTGGCCGCGGGAGAAGCTCGAGTCCCCTCTCGAGTTACCCGGCGTCCCTCGACTTCCGGCGGCGAGGAGCTGCCCTGGTTCCGGTGGGCCCCACCGGTTGCCTGTGGGTCGAGCTCCTAGGCGCGGATCCAGCGGCAGGGTGCCTAGATCGGTCGGGCTCTGCCCGCCTTGGCATCTCCCTGCTTGGGTGTGGGCAGGCAGCCTGCGGCCAGCTCTGGTGTGCTGGCGACCTGGCACAGTGCTATGGTTGCGCCCGTCGGCTCGGTTGTTCTCCTCCGGTGCCCTAGTTCAGTCTTGTGGAGGGGTTCACAGGGCTTGCATGGTGTTTGGCGGTGGCTTGGCTGGAGCGGATGGTGTGCTCAGGATTTGCTGGAGGAGTACCTCTCGCGGTGGCTGGAGTGGCCGGCTTCGCGGAGGTGGTTCGTCGTCTCTTCGGCGGTTGAGGTTGCCATCCTTGGTACGTCGGGGCGGCGACCACTAGTAGTGGATGTTGTGGTGCCTTGACGACAGACTCCAATCGCGTGGCGTTTTTTGTGCCCCTTGGCTGTGAGGGCGCCAAGGTAGGCAGCGTTCGGAGTCCCTGACGAGGTCCGGCGAGGGCGCCGTTACTTGCCCAAATGTTGATCTAGAGGCTCTGTTGCAGTCATGGACTCATGGTATCCCTGCCCTTCACGGTGGGGATTGGAGTTGGTGACCCTTGTCGATGGGTAGGTGGGGATCGGAGCGAGCGAAAGCTCAATCCGTCGTTGACGCCGGTGTCGGCAATGCCGTGGGCGCCGCTTTCCCTCTTGGGGGCGACACTGTGGTTATATCCCACCTCTCTCGTGTATACTCCGGGTGAAACCCTAGTCTTTGACCGACGGTGGCGGCACTTCTGCGTCGTGACCTCCTTGGAAGCACCGTCTTGGAGTAGGGGTCCCCTCGCTTCCCCATGGTTGTTTGAGCGCAAAGCTGGTGCCTTTTCGCAGCCGACGATCTAAAGTGGCGTTGACTTTTTCTCGTGCCTTGGTGGAGGCACAACATGCGGACACATTGGTCCGATCCCGCCCCTTGGGTGGCTAGCCGTTTTACGCAAGGGTTTGGTGCTCGCCGCTATCAGTGTTGTCCAATCCTGCCCCTCTGGTGGTTGGTCATTCTACGCAAGGGTTTGGTGCTCGCCGCTATCGATGTTGCGGTCTCCGTTTGGCGTTGTGATGCTCGGCATCCTCTCCTTCGTGCTCGGCGTCTGTTGGAGGCTCCGGTCTTTCGTCTCCTGCTTTCCTCTCCGATATCAAGCTCTGTGCTAGTTGTGGTGGTGTCTTCGCCGATGGTCCGATCCTGCCTCTTGGCTGACTGTTTTACGCAAGGATTTGGTGCTCCGGCGTAGTGTAGACTTTTTTTCTTATAGCGTGTCCTTGGTCTGCTTTGTTAGAGGTTCTCCTCAACACCTTGTTTCATCTGTAATTGCCGTTGTAAGGGCATCTCTAGCCGTCCCCCCCCCCCCCCCAGCGCCCCCAGGAGCCCAAAATGGTCTTTTTTTTAGCGCTGGCACGAAGGAAATCTCCCAGTCGCCTCCAAGAGCCCAAATAGCGCCGTTTTGGGCCGTTTTTAGCGCCGGCGCACCTAGGCCGAACCCAGGCCATTGGGGACAGCTGGGGGCGCCGGCGCTATGAGAAAACGAGTGAAACTGGGTGGGCCCATCCTGTCAGCCTCTAGGCGAAAAGGGCGCAAAAGAAATGGAAAAAAACCGCCGTCTTCATCTCCTCGGCTCCCGCGCCGGTCAAAGGCCTGCCGCGCCAGTCACGCGGGTGATGCATGTAAAATGCATACATGAACTTTGCATTATTTCTACTTATATTCCAGTCATATTTGCATCATATAAGGATTATATCACTGTTTTATAATGATTTTGGGAATATTTATATGTTTCCTATTTTTATGGAATTAACCCTGCGCAGGCAGAAAACCCTATTTCTTTCCTTTAATGTTTCAGACCCAAACGACGTCCAAATGACCTGGAAATTTACGAGCATCATTTTTTGGAAGGAACAAGACCTGGGAGCGAAGAAGCAAACAAGAGGAGGCCCGAGGGCCCAGATGAGTGGGCCCACACGGCCCAAGTACCTGGCCCGTGGGACCCCCACTTTGGCCTCGAGGCTCCGTTGCCGTCGATCTTTCCTCCACCGACTCCGTTTTGACCTAAAAACGCCTATAAAAATTATCCCCGACGTTCTCTGGAAGGAGCGCCGCAGAAACACAGAAACACCGAAACAGAGACCTGGAGTTGCAGATTGGAGGGGGAAAACTCCGGCGGGGCGCTGCCGGCGTGGTCTCCATCTTCTCCAACGACTTCTCCACCGTCTCCATGATGAAGAGGGAGTAGTCCACCTCTGGACTATGGGTTTGTGGAAGTAACTTATGTATCTCTCTCTCGAGCTTCACTAATTAGTACCGTATGAGCTGCTGAACATGATTACGGTCATCTATGTAATACCTTTGTGGTGGATCTTTTTATGAGTTAATATATGTTTGAGATTGCAATGGTTTTGTTTCAGTTATGAAAGTAGATGCATATTATGTACCCCGTTCTTATTTACTTGTTATGATCAAGCATGTTTATGAGAGCGTGTGAGGGGGAACGTGTGCATTAGTTGGAGTAACGGGGGGTGGCTAGTGCAGTGAACGTGAGAGAAAGTTCGCGATCCACTTGGGTGTTTTACCTTACTTTGTTGCCTCACTAGGGATAAAAAGAAATACCATGCTACCGGAGATGTGGGTGTGACCATTGCCACTACTCCATGACTAGATCTAGCATGTTCTTATTTTAACTTCATGTCATGATACTTATTGCTATACTCTGAGTTATCTTAATTACGAGGTGTTATGATTTAGTTCGCATCTTGGTGGAGTATAAGAGAGACTAATAACCAAAAGGTCTCTATGTTAGGACGTGATGCCCATATAATTATAACTTGTCATTAAACTGTTGTGTTGCAATCTCATATGTCAACTCTAGTGTTCCATTGTCTACCACTTTATTAAAGAGAGAGTGCATTTGTGAAACCATGAACCCCGGTCCATTTTTAATCATAAGAAACACCTTTCCAACACTTTTACCACTTTTCCATTTTCTGCCATTATTAAATCCGAAAATACAAAAACACTTTTACATCTTGCATTCATTATAAAAAACCCAAAAATATCATTTATCATTGCTACCACCATCCTTGCATATTTATTTACCACCATTGCATATTTATTTCTTGTTTGCATTGCATATTATCTTGATATCATTCTAACACCTTGTGCTTGACAACCACTAGGTGAGGTTGAGGACCAAAACATTTACTTTGTTTTGTAGGTAACCAAAAGAAGGATAGGAAGATAAATCTTCACTACTGATTCCCCGAGAGTTCGATATTAAACCCTCGAGTCACCCTCGTGGGGAAAACACGTCTTCCACTTACTACACACTCTGCACTTGGAGTCTCAACCTAACCCATTTACTTTTCACGCAGGTAACCACGCGAAGGGCTAGCAAGTTTTCTGGCGCCGTTGTGGGGTAACTACGTGAAGGGCCATCAAGACTGTTTTCTGGCGCCGTTGCCGGGGAATCATTGCTGAAAGGTTTATCCAAGGATATCTCACCAAGTCAACTTCATCACCAACTTGTGCTAACACCTAAGCTTGGGGAGGTTGCACCTACGTGAGCATCATCTTATCCATCTTTACCTTCAAAGCAATTTATTTGTTTTGTCATTGTCTTGCATTTGTTATTTCGGTTTGCATATTTATTTTCAGTTTTGCATAAAAAATTAAAAAAACACATAAAAACTTGCAATCATGGTTCTGGGAAACAAACAAGGAGTGAGTCCTCCATTGAATTCGGTCTCTAATTTTAAACAATATCATGGAGAAACATTAAAAGATGCTTGGGTAAGAATTAATAGGATGCACTATGAAGATCCTACACCTTGTGAAGATGAAAAGCTAAACCTTTACTTCTATTATGGAATAGACCCTTGGTACCAAAATGCTTTAGATGGGGCTACAGGGGGTAGTTTTGTGTTGTCAACACCACCTTGTGCAGCCATGACACTTAGAAGAATCTTTGGTAGCTTTGTGGGTAGCAAGAAAAAGTTGGAGGACACCGCGGTAGCACTTGCATTATCCAAAGATAAATTTGAAACTAAGTTAGAGAAGCTACCAAGTAAAGAGGATTTTGAACAACTAGTATCTTATTCTGAAAACATTATTCCAAGATAAACAATGAATTAGTTAATGTCATGCATAAACTAAGATTATGTGAGAAGGAATTTCTTGAAAAAGATGTTTACCTCAATAGAATTGAGGAAAAGCTGGTTTGTGTTAGTGATTCAATAAGAAAAGACTCATCATTTAAGCATGTGAAAGAAGTTCCTGTTAAGCAACAAGCTTGGGTTAAAAAAGAAAAGAAAGTTGAAGAAGTTAAAATGCTTAGTGAAGTAAAGGAACCATTGCTTGACTTAGAAATTGTAGCTTGCATGAATTAATATCATCTTACAAAAATTTGCAAGTGATCCTTCCATTAATGTTAACCAAGCTGGTTTTGGTTCTTATATTGCTAATCATGTGTTAAAAGAAAAGATTGCTAGGTACAACCAAGAGGCTATGATACCACCTAAGCTTGGGGATGTATGGATTCCCAAAGTCCTAGTAACCATTGGAAAAGAGACACACCATGCTATACTTGATCTAGGATCTAGTGTCTCTGTTTTATCTAAAGAACTATATGAAGTACTTGAATTGAAAAATCTTGAAAAATGCTCTATTGAACTTGCACTTGCTGATGATTCCATTAAACATGCTTTAGGAAAGTAAGTGATGTTTTGGTAGAGTTACATATGACATTTGTGCCTGTTGATTTTCTAATCATGGATATGGGGAATAAAACCTCTAGTCCAATTATTCTTGGAAGACCTTTTCTTCGTACTACAGGTGCTATCATTGATTCAAAAGAAGGGAATGTGAAGTTTCAGTTTCCACACAAAAATGTATGGAACACTTCCCAAGGAAGGGGCACATCATTCAAGCTCCCTCATGAGCTTCGTCCACAATAAACATCAAGTAAGAAGCCTAGCTATATGGCTATAAAGAAAGCGCTTTACGGGAGGCAACCCGGTTGTTTTTATTTGTGATTTTCTTTGTGTCCTCTTGCTGTAACAAGAGACTTAGTGTTTAGTTTAGTTTCTGGAATTTTTAATAAAGTGCCAAGTTTTACTCATTTTGGTATGAAGAAGTTGCTTATAGCGTTCGGAGATATTATTCCTGCACGAATCTGTGCACGGTATGATTTTTAATTCTTATTCTGTAACTCCGAATGAGCTCATATTTAAACTGTAGTGACAACTTTTCATCCTCTGTATGCATGAATTTTTTCGGAATTTTCCGACAAAGTTAAGTAGGGTAGAAAAATACGTTTTGCTGCTGTTTTTCTGGACAGATTCTGTCCCATTTTGTTTGATGCATGCTTAGAACTTTTAACATGAATCTTTTTGATCCAATTGAGTTTATGAGTAGGCATACAACATTATACATGTTCTGGACATTCATATGAATTTTTGTCTAAGGATTATATGCAGCAAGAAATCTATTTGTTTATCACTACTAATGCCCCACAGAAAAAAAATGGGAGAAACGGTGTTTTGAAGTTTTTTCACAGGGATTAGAGGAGATGCACCAAGAGCTATCCAAGGATGGTGAAGACCATAAGCTTGGGGATGTGAAGACAACCCCACTGGACCTACACACTCTCGGTTTGCACACGTCTAACTTCTGTTTTTCGATCGAAACACTTTATCGCATAAACTTGGAGCGTCTTTTTTTTGTTTAGATTAGATTTTTATTTTTTGAGACCACCACACTATCATTTATATATGAGAGAGCTACTGGAAATTTGGGTTGAATTATGTTGGATGCTATTATAAGATTGGGAAAAGGGATGTTGAAGTTAATTTTAAAAGATACATATAATTGCATGATTCATGAGCTTGTTAATGAGTAATAATTTGCAAATATTTTATCAAGAGCTATCTTTTATTCATGTTTTGATGCTAAATGTTATTCTACCTTGTTTTAACATGGATTAGTTAGTTCTATGGACACTCATGCATGCATTTAGATGGTCAACTTTCTCCCTCTTGCTAGCCCAAAAATTCCAACAAGCAAAAACTTGTTTCCAACACCTTCAACCAAAGTTTTTCCAGTGAGTCCACCATATCTACCTATTAGCTTTATGCTATTCCGAGTATGTTTATCATGATATTTGAGTTATCTATACCTCTGAATGAAAATGCTTATGTTGTTAATTGTTGTGGGAAAAGTTGGTTATATAGCTCTCGCGAACTTGATGCACACTTTAGATCTTGTGAGCTGCCTAACATGATCAAGGTCATCTATTTGTAATGCTACATGTTGTGTTTTGCGGGATCTGATGAATTATGGAATCATGACATTATTGTTCGGTTTATATATGATATGTTTTATTTATGATCTTGCATGCTCTCCGATATTTGTGTATGCTTTGGCCAAAGTAATTACTTGTGTCTTTAGAGGGAGTATTTATGCTAGATAGTGGGTTCATGCCTCTCTTGTCTGAGCGTTGACAGAAAGATTAAGTCTTGAGATTTGTTGTTGCTACTAGGGGTAACACAGCGGTGTTTATTGCTATATGTTGTAACCTTTGCTTACATTACGCACCATGCTTATTGCAATTATCTGTTGCTTGCAACTTAATACTTTCGGGTGACATGCTGGATAGCGATCCCGGGGTGGATTATTAGTCATAGATGCAGTTGAATAACGGTCTATGTATTTTGACGTAATGCAAATGAAACAGTGAACTTTGTGTTATGATAGTATTGTTATACGCCCATGCTTTGTCAATTGCCTCGCTGTAATTTGTTTACCCAACATATTTATCTTTTGGAGAGACACCACTAGTGAACTATGGACCCCGGTCTTATTTTTCTATATTGTTTACAACCGTTTCCATAGCTTTTCCTAGTCATTTGCTCGCTGGTCATTTTTGTTCTTTTATTATTTTACACATATATGTTTAATCCTTTGTTTTCAGCAAGCCGGAGGGATTGACAATCTGTCTGTTTCGTTAGGGCAAAGTAGTGTGTTTATGTGTGCGCAGGTCCAGGTCAACAGCTCTTTTTGGCGCCATTGCCGTTGGCACCAAGCCGAAGCCTTCTCTAGGTCCTACTGGTTCGATAAACCTTGGTTTTGTATAAAGGGAAAATTGTCGCTACGCTGCATCATACCTTTCTCTTGGGGTTCCCAGCGAACGTGTGATCCACGCCATCAAGCTCTTTTCTGGCGTCGTTGCCGGGCACTTGGAAGCTTCAGCTAGGGGAGCTTCGCACGTCCTTACACTTTACTTTGTTATTGTCTTTCTTAATATATTTTTTGTTAGTCTTGTTTTGCTTTTCGTTTGCCTTAAAACTCAAAAATACAAAAAAATTAAAAATTCCAGCATTTAGTTTTATTTCTGTTTTGTCTAGTTTTATTCCTTGTTTAAGTCATCATGCTTTTGCCTGAGTTTTCTACGAAAGACATTATGGCAGGAAGCGCTTCCATCATTGGGAAAATTAATATTGAAGAATTTCTTAATCACATTAATAGTCTCTATGATCTTAATGAAAAATCACTGGTGGAACTTACACATGATTATGAAACTGCTATAGTTTCTTTGGTGGAAAAGTTAGAAGCTAGGTTCGTTAACCTTATCCTGCGATACAACAATTATTCTTTAAACTTGAAAGTATAGAGAAAGGGGAACACAAAGATTTCTTGCTTAAAACCTTGCTTATGGAATTTGATGATATTGCTAGAGAAGCTAGAATTTTTTTGCTCATTATAATATGCTTGGATGTAGCCTTAATATTAAGCATACCTTAGAAACTTTTGAAATTAAAAGGGCGAAGTATGAAGGAAAAACCAAATGTGAAATGGAATTAAAAATACCTATACCCTTCAAGCTTATAGCAATTCACGAATCCTTAGATAAAAAAATTTATTGGATTGTTCCTGAAAACCCTTTTGTTGAAAGTAGCAAGCCTAAAGGAAGTAAGAAAGGAGAATCGAGCCTTGCATAGGAAAGATACAATGTATTTATGAAAAAAATTCCAACCTTGATTTGAATGCTAATATTGACAATACTTGATCTTTTGCCATTGTGCCTAGCTAAAAGGCGTTAAAGAGAAACGCTTATGGGACGCAACCCATTATTTTTTACTTTCAGTTTGTTTTCTTTTCTTTGTTTTTGGGTTTTGTTACCTCTGTAGCAACTCCCTTATGTCCTTTTTATTTTGTTTTTGTGCCAAGAGTAGCCTCTAATGAGAGGAAAGTAAAAAAAATGAGCTGATGTCCAGAAACATATTTCTGTCCGTCACCATACGAAGTTCCAAAAAATCACATAACGTGATCTCGAGCTGAAATTTTTTGACAGCAAGCATCTGGATTTTGTCTAACTTTCATTAGTATTAAGTTTTCTGACTTGACGTGTCCTAGGGTCTCAAAAAAATCATCTTTGCGTTATGTTCTGTTTTTGACAGATTATGTCTTGTTTTTGCATTGTGTCTTTTACAAGTGTTGAGTGAGTTTATTTTGATCCAATAACACCACTCAATGCTTAGTGACAGTAGCTAATGTTGAAATAATTTTATGCAATGTGCTAAATGAGAACTGAAGATGGATTATTTTGTTTGAGAACTGACCCCTCTAATGAGTTTGTGAGAAGTTTTGTGTGAAGAAAGTTTTCAAGTACTGAGAAAACGAGGTGATGAAAGAAGATCAAGAAGGGATTAAAGCTCAAGCTTGGGGAGGCTCCCCTGGACCTCCACCAAATATTCAAGAGGTCTCAAACATCTAAGCGGGCATCCCCTTCTTCATCAACAATTAATCAGGTCAATCCCATGAAACTATATTTTTATTCCTTTACATAATATGTGCTGTTATTGGAGTGTCATTTATGTTTTGCTTTCAGTTTTGTTTTGTTTTGTTTTGTTTTGTTTTGTTTTGTTTGATGGTCTTTGCAATAATGGATCCTATCATTCTTGTGTGGGAGAGACACGCTCCGCTTTGTCATAAAACACTCCGTTCTTCACTTATATGTGTAGGGTGTTTAGCTTTTTATTATTTTAGCTTCTAGCTTTTGTTTTTCATGTACCTCTTGTTCAGAGCTATTAGTTTCTTGTAGTTAGGAAGTACTCTCTTGTGTTTCATGCGTACTTGCTTGGAGAGATGTGTTCAAATAAGTTGATTGGTGTTTGGTTGAAGTGAAACTACATGTAGCAAGTGGTAAAAGAAATTTACATATTCTTATAGATCATTGTCTTGAATAATTTGATACTTGTCAATTGTTTTGAGAGATGAATTAGATTAAATGTTTAAACTTGTGGGTTATTTACTTAAGAATGAATTAGTGGAGAAATACCGTAAAGCTTAAATTATTACACTTGTTTTGATTGGTTTTTTTCTCAATGTCTAGATATTCTTTTTGCAAAAGCATGTTTGGTTAACAAGGAAGACAATATGGGGTCTAATGTTTATGCTTAATGTATATCTTGTGGTCATTCGTGTATTGGGTTGATGATATGTGTTTGCTTGATACCTTACTAAGCCTAAAAACTCTGTACTGAGAGGGAATGCTTCTCGTGCATCCAAATCTTTGAGCCAAATATCCTTACCATTTGTGTCCGTCATACCTACCTACATGTGGTATTTCCTTGCCACTCCAAGTAAATTTTTCGTGTGCTACCTTTAAATATTAAAAAATGTTATTACTCCTGTTTTGTGCCACTGCTTCCAACCTCATGAGGAAGTAGTAGGTGGGTTTTTTATTTTCCATGCCATATAAGTTTTCCAAGGACTTGTATGCTTCATCTACTTGTCCATTAATTTTGCAAAAAGAGCTGGCAACGGGGTGCCCAGCCCCATAAAAGATAAAATACAACTTTCACAAAAAAACTCTCCTCACATTTTGTTCATGAGAATTCAGTAAAACATCTGCATGTGTAAACAAAGAAGATAGAGGAGATCTACTTGTTGCAGAAATAACGTTCCTCATAGGAGCCGCTCTTAAAATTTGTTTGGTATGGAAGATATCAAGAACTCTATTACCATTCGTTGACCATAGTATGCACCACTCTAAAAAATATTTTTATGTCTCTATATGCTTTCAAAAACTAAAAAGCTCTAGCACACAATTAATCTCTGCTTCCCTCGGCGAAGGGCCTTTCTTTTACTTTTATGTTGAGTCAGTCTTCCTTTCCAATCTTTATCTCTCAAGCAAACACATAGTATCAATTTTGGTACAAGTCCACTACATTTTATCTTTACGTTTAATCATGAAAACTTTGTGTTGACATTATCCAATAATAAGTATGTTTCAAGTTGAAGCTTTTGTTGTAAACTTAAATCTTTGTCTGTGTTGGTGAAACACCTTTTTCGAAAGAATGTTGCTTTGTGAGCTATCAAGCATGACGAGTTTTATAATTTTCAAGTCTCCAAAGTACTATTCATGAAAAATTCTTGCTTAGATGTTATGCATGGTTAATCATTGTTACTTCATTTCAACTATAGACCATTGTCTTGGATCACTTTCATTCAGTTCATGTGCTTTACATTATAATTTGATCAAGATTGTGTTGGAACCATGTCACTACAAAAATTATTTTGTTATCATTTACCTACTCGAGGACGAGCAGGAATTAAGCTTGGGGATGCTGATACGTCTCAAACATATTTATAATTTTTTATTGTTCCATGCTTGTTATATATCATTGCCACATGTTTTTATAATGTTTTATATCATTTTGGCATATTTTATGGAACTAACCTATTAACAAGATGCCTAGTGCCAGTTCCTGTTTTATGCTGTCTCTTTGTTTCAGAAAAACTAGACGGGAAAGTCTCTCCGAATCGCCTGAAAATTTACGTGAATTATTTTTACATGGAAACAAAAACGGAGCCGGAAGGGGAGCTGCAGGGAGGCCCCACAGCCCCAGACGCCACCCAGCCGCGACCTAAGCCTTGGCCACGGCTGGGGCCCACCTGGCACCCTCCGGGGTCCTCTCGAGTCGCCCTTTCGCCTATAAATTCATCTTCACCCGAAAACCCTCGGTACCCGATCACTTTTCCAGAAATACGTCCGAGACAGCCACCGTCGCCAACCCTAGATCGGTAGGGTTCTGAAGCTCTTCCCGGCACCCTGCCGGAGGGGGAGATCGTCACCAGAGGCATCTACACCATGCCTGCCTCCGGAATGATGCGTGAGTAGTCCACCACGGGACTACGGGTCCATGGCAGTAGCTAGATGGTTGTCTCTCTTCCTTGTACTCCATTGTTTAGATCTTGTGAGCTGCCTAACATGATCAAGGTCATCTATTTGTAATGCTACATGTTGTGTTTTGCGGGGATCCGATGAATTATGGAGTCATGACATTATTGTTCAGTTTATTTATGATATGTTTTATTTATAATCTTGTATGGTCTCTGATACTTGTGTATGTTTTGGCCGAAGTAATTACTTGTGTCTTTAGAGGGACTATTTATACTAGATAGTGGGTTCATGCCTCTCTTGTCTGAGCTCGAGTTGACAAAAACGATTAAGGATTGAAATGTGATGTTGCTACTAGGGGTAACACAGCGATGTTTATTGCTATATGTGGTAACCATTACTTACATTACACACCATGCTTATTGCAATTATCTGTTGCTTGCAACTTAATACTTTCGGGTGACATGCTAGATAACGATCTCGGGGTGGATTATTAGTCATAGATGCAGTTGGATAACGGTCTATGTATTTTGACGTAATGACCATATTAAATGAAACAGTGAACTTTGTGTTATGATAGTATACGCCCATACTTTGTCAATTGCCTCGCTGTAATTTGTTTACCCAACATGTTTACCTTTTGGAGAGACATCACTAGTGGACTGTGGACCCCGGTCCTATTTTGATATATTGTTTACAACCGTTTCCATAGCTTTTCCTAGTCATTTGCTCGCTGGTCATTTTTGTTCTTTTATTATTTTACACATATATGTTAATCCTTTGTCTTTAGCAAGCCGGAGGGATTGACAATCTCTCTGTTTCGTTGGGGCAAAGTAGTGTGTTTGTGTGTGCGCAGGTCCATGTCAACATCTCTTTTTGGCGCCATTGCCGTTGGCACCAAGCCGAAACCTTCTCCAAGTCCTACTGGTTCGATAAATTTTGATTTTGTATCAAGAGAAAATTGCCGCTAGGTTCTCAGCGAACATGTGATCTCTTGTTTTTGGGCAGCTGGCTGCCTGTTTGGGCTTTTCTATTTCACATATTCATCAGGCCCATGGCCCAACACGAGCACGTTCTTCGTCGACTCCTGAAAAGTTTCCTCGCTCGCTCCTCTCCTCTAATGGTGCTGTGCCGTCGGACCTCGGATTAGAGGTTCCATCCGCCGCAATCAGAGAGCCGAGGCGGCCGCCCTCCTCGCCCACCTGGTGATGCCGCCACTGGGTGCGCTGTGCCGCTGTGGACTGCGGGTATTGGGCCGATGTGTATACATATTTTTCCCGCTCCAAATTTTGGGTATTCACTTGAATACATGTGCATACCCCTGGCGCCGCCGATGGCTTCAGTGCACCATTGTACATGTACGTTGCTGTTGATCAATGAAAATTTTCTGTGTTAGAAAAAAAACGCTGCATACACAGCGAGTGGGCCCTCTCTGTTTGTGTGAATAAAGCGGAACTCGCGCGTGACACCCGGCAACGGCTGCTCTGCCAGCCAGCTTCCGCTTTACAGCTTTTCCTTCCCGCGGAAGCAAATCGGGTCCGTCCATTCCGCACCCCACCTTCACTCCCATGTGATGTGCTCTTTCCCTCGCTTTCCCCACCTTCTCCACTCCCCCTCCCCCGCCGTCGCCCGCCGCCGCCCATGACGCCGCCGTCCTCCCCCTCCCCTCCGCCGCCGGCCGCCGCCGACGCGCTCGCCCAGATCCTGCACGCGCTGCTCCCGCCGCTCCTCCTGGCCGCGGCCTCCGCCACCGCGCTCTACTCCCGCTGGCGCGCGCTGCACGGCACGCTGCTCGCGCTCCACTCCTCGCTCGCCTCCTCCCCCGCCTCCGCCGCCGCCCACCCGCTCTTCGCCGATCTGGTATCCTCCCTCCTCCCCGCGCTCGGCTCCCTCCACGCGCTCTCCGCGCGCTGCCAGGACCCAGCCCTCCCGGGTGGCCGCCTGCGCCTCCAGAGCGACCTCGACATCGCCGCCTCCTCGTTCTCGCTCCTCCTGCACGACCTCACCCTCCTCCTCCGCTCGGGCCTCCTCGCCCTCGACTCCTCGTCCGCCTCCTCCCCCAACGCCATCGTGCTGCAGGTGCCCGCCGCGGCCGCGTCCCGCGCCGACAAGTCGCTCTTCATCAGGGACGCCTTCGCGCGGCTCCAGATCGGGGGGCTCGACCTCAAGCTCAAGGCCCTCTCCTCACTTCTAGAGTTGCTAGGTACCGACACCACCACCGCGGAGGCCGCGAACATCGTGGCCACGGATGGGGATGTGGCGGCGCTGCTCCGCATGCTCGACGCGTCGGCTCACTCGGCGCTGCGGGACCGTGCGGCGGCGGCCGTGGCTCTCCTCGCCACCACCTGCGCTGCGTCCCGGAAGATGGTGTTCGACGAGGGTGGCCTTGGCCCGCTGCTGCGCGTGCTCGACTCTGGCTCCACGCCGGCCACGAGGGAGCACGCCGTGGTGGCCATTGAGGCCATCACTGCCGATCCTGGTAGCGCGTGGGCTGTGTCGGCGTATGGAGGGGTGTCCATCTTGATTAACGCCTGCCGTCCTGGCTCCGGGTCCCTGGCTATGCAGGCGCTCGCTGTAGCGGCGCTCAAGAATGTGATTTCCATCGACGACGTGCGCTCCGCGTTGGTCGAGGAGGGTGGGGTACCAGTTCTAGTTGATCTACTTGCGAGTGGCAGCACAGACACGCAGAAGGGTGCTGCTCTGTGCCTGTTGTCGATTGCGTCCTTTGGCGACCTTGAGATGAAGCAACAGATTGTACAAGATGGCGCGTTACCGCCACTGTTGCAGGCTCTGCACATCACCACTGATCTGGATCTTCAGAATTCCGTCCTACATGCTATCCACGAGCTCGCAGCAGTCCCTGCTGCCGCCAGGACCCTGTGTTCATCGCCCCTGTTCTTTGCGCAGCTTACAGACCTCATGCGCTGTGGTGGCAGCGTCCTGTTGCAGCAAATGGCGGCAGATATGGTTGCGGACCTTGCACCTGGTGTGAGCGATGACACCAAGCGTTGCATGGCACCATGTGTTGGCACACTCGTTAAGATGATGGAGGTGGCCAAGCCTGCATCTGTACAGGAGTCGGCTGGCCGTGCACTGCTTGCTTTGATGACCTTGAAATCCAATAGGAAGGAGTTTGTCAGGGATGAGAAGAGTTTGACAAGGCTAGTGCAGATGCTTGATCCTCGGAACGAGGAGATTGACAAGAAGTACCCAGTCTCGATACTTCTAGCACTTGCTATGGGTGGTGGGAATGGAACACGTCGGCGACTTGCAGATTCTGGTGCTTGTCAGCATCTACAGAAGCTGGCTGATGCTGAGGTCCCTTGTGCAAAGAAGGCTTTGCAGAGGATATCCAGCAATCGATTCAAAAGCTTACTTTCCAGAGGATGGAACATCTAGTCCATCTGCTACATTGGGGTAAGGTTGATCTTTTCCTTCATGTCCTGTTCTTCTTGACTGTTCTATTTTTTTCTGGCGATTAACTGAGTAAATATTAGTTAAGATGAAGATTTGGTAAAAAAAAAAGCTAGTTTTTAACCGATGACATGCTGCAAATGTGAGGAGAACAAAGGTGATAGTTCCCTGGTATATTATCGACATTGGGCCAATACCTTGTGATTCTCAGAGGTTGGTGGCATGGTTTAGGCTAGTGCATGGATGCTTTGGGCCATAATGCTCGTACTGGGTTGTAAATCTAACAACTTTTTGGTGATATTATAATTATTTACATTTGTAAACTAAATGCTGATATGATAAAGATTGTCCTGCAATAATTGGTTTGTGTGCCAATGCCCCGTAGTTGTTAGATGTAGGTGGGTGACATGGCCAGTGCACGAGGAGTTGGGCCATAGTGCCCATATTTATAGTAGGGCATGGTGCCTTCACTGATACACTGTTGCTGATAAGCAGCATCAGGCTAAGTCGAAATTGAACTGAAAGCATGTTAATTATTAAGTTTCAGAAACTGCAGTCATGCATGTGGGTCTTGGCATCCTTCACTAGCCAAAAGCATGATTATTCTAGTCTCTACACTGATGATAAAATGTTTCGAAGCATGGAAAATCGAGGCATGCGTTCCATTGACAAGATAATATAGCCAATACCATGAAAAATAGTTTCCTTGTGTCTCACTCTTTCCCAGTCTATCAAATGAAAGCATTATTGGTAGAAAGTTGCGCATACATTTTTGTTGTTGGGGTCTTCTGAGTCTTGACCACCGCACAATAGTTCAGAAAAACTTACCTGCTATGACCTTTATGGAAACACATTATGCAACTTAATGGGCTGTTATCATCTGTGTATTTTGTTGACGACGATTTTCCGGCGATTCTGACTGCTAGTGTCATATTCCATTTGACCTTGATATACGAAAAATGCTCATCAAGAGTCTGTTCATGTGCATGTTATATATCCCGAGCGTGCATTGGAGCATGCAAAACAGTGGCTTACAGATAAGGCACATAAAGCCTTAACAAGTTGCTAAATGTTAATGTAGACTATAACTTGGAATTTTGTTGGCAAATCACATAATAAGGCTGCCTTGATTCCAGTTGGATGCGTCAGTCAAGTTGCTGTAGTACTGGCTTCTGCCCCAGTTGCTTCCTCCACTTAACACTGCATCCATGTCAGTAACTTATATAATTTTATATTTAAGCCCATTAATCTTCTCTTGAAGCTTATAAGTTTGTTAGGTTATTCTTATGTTCCTGCATTTTCTATGTTATTACGCTTTATTACCTGTAGTGTCTGAAGTTTGAGCTTGAGTGTTGTGGCTAACATACAATGGAAATGCCTTTGTTTTGTATTCTATATCCCATGCTTTCCTGTAATCTAGTCATGTGAACCGATCCTTATGACTCATTTTTATGTTTCTGACTGTGTAGCTGAAGAGAGCCTGAATGTGGAGAGCTTCTAATTGTAAAGGAAAGCTTAAGTATTTGATTAGGAGGCATCATACAAGAAATCCGAGCAAGAGACCAGGGGAGTTCTCAGTTTCTTCGCGGCCAAAAGGTGCACAGTAGCAGCTATCACTAGTATATTATATATTGACAAGATAGAAGCATGGATGCGGCATTTTAGATTGTATCCTTGAGCTTTTATGTTTGCCCTTTCTTATTTCTCTATTTTTTGTTGTCTGTTCCTATTTTAACCCTTTTTTCTTTTCATTTTTTTCTTGATTTATTCCTCACCCGACTTGTGAAGTAATTGTTTGTTTGTTGATTTGGAATGAAGCAAGTGTCTGATCTGCCTTAGGACACATCTGCTAGAGTTCACCTTACCCAGTGTCTCACTGAGTAAGGAAGCTGCTGTTTCTGTGTGTGTGTGTGTATACTATGCGATCTATAAGCACACGCTCTCGGGGAGTATACTCTTTGTTCCAGTGTTAAGTTTTGGTTGTTTCAATCGACTGATATTGCTTGTGATTGCGGCTGGTGTTCTGCTGATTCCTGTGAGGGTCTTCTGGCCCATAACAAGTTTCACTTGTTTGCTGACTAATCACCGCCTTTCTCGTGACTATATATTTGCTCTCAAATCCCGATGTCCTCTTCACTGAATTGTCCAATCTCAGTTACCACATTTTGGATAGGTTAATTGTATAAATATGTTTGGATGCTTCACATGGATCTCAACTCTCAAGAGAGGGTAAATGCAAGACTTGAAGGGAAATTAGCGTGATGTTCCATAGAAATCATGTGGCTCACCCCCTCTGTTCCGGAAAACCTCCCTACACTTAACAAAAGGAACGTGGCCGTTAGTAATGTCCTGCATTGCTTAATCTGTATGTGAGCAGGAACTATCCCCAACCTACATGAAGTATGCCCAGAGTTTTGCAAAAGGTTGCTCGTTGTATCAGTGGCAAATTTTAACCACAAATCTGCGATACAAAAGTGGAGATGCCAAAAATTGCACGGATCCAATTGACAAACCAATTAAGAAAGTGCATGAATGTGTTATACTTCAATGTACATAACATAATTACAGACTCCAGAAGTTTACACGGTGCCAGCACACCCATTATTTATACTGCTAAACACAGCATGTCGTCTATCTATCCTACACAACATAATTACAAACTCCAGAAGTTTCGAAATGCCTATACTAAAAAAAGTGACTGATAATGTCAAGCTTCCTAAAGAAAACTTGGTAATATGACAGAAATAGTATACCCAAAAGTAGTGCTGATAGTTATTTCTTATCATGCTAGTCATGTTACAAGATACGTCCACATGTGGCTCGCGTGTGCTTCTTCCTCAACACGAGAAGGACGCTGGTAAATGCTTTAAGCTTGAGGTGTCAAAGAGCTCCATAAACCTTTGATCAGACACTCTTGCTTTCGCAGCGGCAAAACGCTGGTATTCATCGAATATCGACGTTAGACACCAGCGCTGCAGTTTCCTCAAGCATCCGACCAGGCAGCCAGTTCGATGCTGCACATTTTGTGTTCACAATATAAAACTCAGTACAGAATTTGAGAGGCTAATCAAGCAGTAGCACCAGTTACTAATCGTGCTCTTTTACCTTTCCACGCTTGCAGTGAATAAGTACCGGGTGGTTTCTTGTGTCTACATAATAATTATTCAGTTAGGGGAAGAAGCGACTGAAAATGAACGACTGAGAAAAGAAACGAGTCGGTAGAACGTTTTAGTACCTAGAACAACCTTTAGAGCCTCACGGATTCTGTCTTCTGGAATGTTCACAAAGGGCTCCTGAAAGCACAATATCGATTTTCAGTAAGCTCCTGAATATGAAAAATGCCTATCCATGAAAGCCATCTTAGGTACAAGAGGAAAATGAAATTAACTGACAGAATTACTGCGATAGAAGGAAGAAAATGACCCACGCATATACTATCAGACTACTACAACCTTCAAGCTACTTCCTTATACTTGCCATCCAGCGTTAAATGATTTGCTTTTCCAAACATCGAAGTTTACAAGCTGAAATCTTGCCAGACTAGTATCTCATTTTTGAACCTTCAACCAAATTTATTGACTGGACATTGTTTTAAGACATAATAACAGCAGTTATCACACAACAAAGTTGAACATAGCTGAAATCGTCTCAAGCCATTCTTTCTTTTTCTAGAATAATTTTCATCGTTGACAATCCATCAAAGTTTATGTACTGGAAGTCTGGAACCTATTCTAGATACTAACAGGTAACAGCAGTTACTGAGTTACTATCAAAAGCAGCAGGTTGATCTGTCATATTATATGTAAATGGTTTGAGGCCTTGAAATAACCTCATTGTAGCTCAGATTTAAAGATATAATTAGAAATAGGATAATAATTTCACAACCATGATTTGAGCATTTTTAGGTTTTTAGGCAGACACTCACATCGTCGTCTTTTCGTCCAAATGCGTGTAGGGCCCGATATTACACCATGAAGTGTATTCCAAGTGTTATTTGACATGTCCCGAAAAATCTTGCCGAGTCGAAAACGAGAATCCGAATTCCGACAAGCTTCTCAGACTTGGCACTTTCTAATTCTTCCATTACTTGGTAGCTTTTTTATAGAAGATCCACTATTATGCTGTGCAGTTATTTTGACAGTTTAAATCATCCAAGGTTTTTGAAATATAATTTATTCTTGTTTATGCCATGCTAAAGTTCCTTTAGGAGAACTGTCCTCGCATATAGGTTGGTACTAAGAAGTAAAACAACTTGCCAAAACGTTTTATAATATGGGACAGAGGGGTTTGGTAAATTGAACACCCAAAATCCGACCTTCCTTAAGCCAACAAGTACTGGACAGCGGACAGTTAAACTCGCCTACTCCCTAGGTTAAAAAATATAAGTTCTGTGCCTAACTGTAACAAATGTCGAAGGTCTATTTGGTCTGGGATTTGGTAGAGAGACGCTTTCATCTAAAAGCGTCTGTAGAGACGCTCAACTTGGACAAGGCAACTCTGAACGAAAGGCGTACTATGTGTCCGCACACAAATACTCCGTACAATGGAGAAGATTCGTGAAGATAGAAGCACTGCAGTCATCACTGCCGTCTGGACAAATGTTAACAAGGAATCTGTGACTAAACACGAAAGCATAATTAATTATTGTCAAAAAGGAACCATAATTAATAGTCAATAATCTAGGACGTGGTATGGAAATAATCAATTAACCAGGCAACAAACCTTTTGTTTATCCAATAGATCATGTTTATTCCTCTTTTCTTTACTGCTTACGATTTCATTTTTATTTCTTCGGAACAAGAACAAGCATCACAATCCTCAAAATAAAAAGAAGTGAAAAAAAGGACCAAAGGGCAAATGAGAACGAGAGAGCGTTCGAAAAAGGATGCCCATGTCCGTAAGGAAAACGAGTATGGATCGAGTTTCTTCACCTTGGAGCCGTCGATTCCGAACTGGAACAGCCTGATCCCGCGGGCACGGAGGAACTCCTGGGTGGCCTCCGGGTACGGCTCCGGGCAGAGGCACCTGCGCGCGGGGACGCAGAACGAGTCAGAATCACGACGCCACCGCCTCAAAGAAGAAAGCTACTACGTACTTGAGCAGTAATACTAACAGGACGGAGCGGAGGCGGAGGGAGTCGAGGAAGGGCAGGTTGGAGGCGTCGGGGAACCCGGAGCGGTAGACGCCGTGGTCCACCATGGCGAAGTTGAGCGGCGGAACCAGCTGCGGCGGTTCCTCCTCGCCTTCCGTCGCCGCATCTTGTACCTCCCGGCGCAGCAGGATCGTCGTGCAGGACGGCGGGGGCATGGCGTCCGTGTCCTCCGCAGGCGGCGGAGGGCGGCGCTGGTGCTGGAGGTGGTCTTTGCGGCTGCGGGCGTCCTGGGTTAACACTAGGCTGGCGGTGGCGGCCTCCTGTCTCATACCTCGACGGAGCGGGAGGGAGAAGGAAGAGGATCGACTCGCTGGGTTTTCGATCGCCTTGGGCTGATGATGAGATACGGGGAGTGAAAGGGCGACGGGCGGATTCTGTGTCCTGCACTGCATATTCGGTGCATATTCCCCTTCGGAGAGTTGTAAACGTTTTGTACTCGGAACCGGGCCCGCCGAGCGGCCAGCTGTTTTGCATGCCAGCGAGCAGATGGTTCCACACAAGGGCGTGTTTGGTTGTCCGAACATAGCCAAACCAGATCGACGGGATGCAAATTTTGCTTGTTTGGTTGCGTGAGCTTGAAGCAGTCATTTCATGAGGATGTCTACTCTCTCACCTCAATCAGTCCCTTCTATGGCACCCTCCCCTCTCCGACGGTGGGGACATCAGAGGCTGGGACATTGGTAGCGACATCGGAGACTTTGATGGTGGTGACGCCTTCGGAAGCGTCACGACTTTCTTATCCATGTCTGATGCCACCCCCTCTTCCCTGGCGACCACTATAAGTATATCGATTTGCACCATTGCTTACATTTCGGTTCATGGATATAGATCGGGCCGTATTAGATTAGGTCTATAGGGTTTTCATTTCGAAGCAACAACACCTTCTTCTCCACCTCTGGCGGTACCCCTTTCTTGCCCGACGAGCACTAGATTCACACCGATTCAACCATCTCTTTCTCAACTCAGCAACTTGAAGACATTGCTTAGATTTTGGGTCATAGATTTACATTGGGTTGGTTGGGATTAGGGGTTAGGGTTTTTAGTTGCATGCGTAGATCCGATCTTCAATTCAGTAGTGCATAGGTGCTTGTAGATCACGGTTGGTGTGTATGATTTGTAGGGTTCCATGCAGGAATTTGAATTTTTCCGTCTTACGCGACTGCCAAGATCTATCTATGAAGGTACAAGGGTTAGATCTATTACCAACACTATGTAGCGGAAATAGATGTTGATGAAGCCTGATGAAGAGCCTCACGGCTGAGCCTAGCGGTGAGGATGCCGCTGATTCCCCGGTCCAGCCTTCTGGTTCCAACCGAGCGAAGAGGATCTCACGCGTGATCCCTCTGAGGATGTGCACGCGTCCATCTCCTCCAGTACAGCAGAGTTTCGCCGTCCAGCGCTAAGAACTACTGGTGAATGCTAGTGGTGGAGTTACCAACACATGGGGGAGAGAGAGATTAGATCTAGATCTAAAGGGAGAGGACACCTCAAAAACCCCGTAGATCTAGTTCTAGTCATGATTAGGGGAGGGGCACCTCCAGAACTCAATGCGTGGGAAGAAGGATGTCCCTCCCCTCCGAGGGAGGGTGGGGTGGGGCGCAACCTCCTAGGGCCAGCCACACCAAGGGGTGCCTCCTCCCCCCCCCCCCCCCCAAGGAACAGGGGGAAACCTTAATGGTCATTTTCCGGCCCAATCAGGCCATGCCACTTGCGGGCAGCCCATGGAGGGCTAGCTGCACCCTTGAAGGGGATCGTAGGCAGAAAACAAAAAATTTCCTACCGACGATAACCAGAAACTAGCCAAGATCTATAACTATGCAGATATACTATACGGAGGAGAACAGAGTACATACCCTTGTAGGCCGAAAGCGGGATTACGTTCCCGCACAAATTGTCGATGAAGCCGACGAAGCCGACCTCAAGGTTGTGTAGAGGAAGTAGACGTACTCCCAGCGCCACCTGTGTAGCACCTCGTAGTTCCACACACGTACGGTGTAGATGACGACCTCCGGGCTCCAGATCTAGCAGAGCAACGGAAGCGGAAGATTGGATCTAGTAGCACGGCGGTGTGCGTATAGTGGAGAGACTTCCCTCCTCGTACGCAGCTCCAGAAACGGAACCACGCTCAAGGTAGGAGAGAAGAAGAAGGAGATGGGATGGATTTCAAGGCATGGGGGCATGATATGTCTCAAACGTATCTATAATTTCTGATGTTCCATGTTGATATTATACCAATTGTTACATGTTTTACATACACTTCATAGCATTTTTATGCATTTTCTGGGACTAACCTATTAACAAGATGCCACAGTGCCAGTTCCTGTTTTCTGCTGTTTTTGTATTTCAGAAAAGCTGTTCTGGAAATATTCTCGGAATTGGACGAAACCTGGACAGGACCTCCTATTTTTTCAACACGTACACGAAGTCCGAAGGAGAGACGGAGGCGACCGAGGAGGGCGCCACACCCTAGGGCGGCGCGCCCCCCCCCCCCTCCAACCGCGTCGTGGTGGGGTGTGGGCCCCTCGGGTCGCTCCAGCCGCCGCCCATTCACCTATTTATTCATCTTCACGGGAAAACCCTAGACACCCGAGCCTCTATCCACGAAAAGTTCCGTAGCCGCCGCCGTCGTCAACCCTAGCTCGGGAGGGTTCTGAAGCTCTTCCCGGCACCCTGCCTGCCTCCGGAGTGATGCGTGAGTAGTTCATCTTTGGACTACGGGTCCATAGCAGTAGCTAGATGGTTGTCTCTCCACTTTATGCTATCATGTTTAGATCTTGTGAGCTGCCTATCATGATCAAGATCATCTTATTGTAATGCTACATGTTGTGTTTGCTGGGATCCGATGAATATTGAATACTATGTCAAGTTGATTATCAATCTATCTTATATGTTATTTATGATCTTGCATGCTTTCCGTTACTAGTAGATGCTTTGGCCAAGTAGATGCTTGTAACTCCAAGAGTTAGTATTTATGCTAGATAGTGGGTTCATGCCTCCGGTAATCTGGGAGAGTGACAACAACTTCTAAGATTGTGGATGTGCTGTTGCCACTAGGGATAAAATAACCGATGCTTAGCTTAAGGTGCGCCGTTAGGTCTAATGCATTTGTTTACATTACGCACATTACTTAATGCGATTATCCGTTGCTTGCAACTTAATACCAACGGGGAACTCGGTATGACAACCTGGAGGTGGATTATTAGTCATAGACGCTGTTGGATAACGGTCTATGTATTTTGTCGTAATGGCCACATGAATATCATAGTAATCATCATGTCATATATATGCATTGTCATGCGCTCAATATTTTGTCAATTGCTCAGCTGTAATTTGTTCACCCAGCATGTTAGTTATCTTTTATGGAGAGACACCACTAGTGAACTGTGGACCCAGGTCCATTCTTTTACACTGATAATACAACCAACTGCAATCATTGTTCCTTTTCATTCTCTGCAATTAAACACTATTTTCCACACCATACGTTTAATCCTTTGTTTTCAGCAAGCCAGGAAGATTGACACCCTTCCTGTTTCGTTGGGGCAAAGTAGTTTGATTGTGTTGTGTGCAGGTTCCACGTCAACAGCCGAACTCCCTTCCACACGCAAGTACTTTTCTGGCACCGTTGACAACCTTCAGAAGTGCTTCTTGCTCCTACTGGATCTGATAACCTTGGTATCTTACTGAGGGAAACTTGCTGCTGCACTGCTTCATACCTTCCTCTTGGGGTCTCCCAACGAACGTGTGTCCCACGTCATCAGGGCACCTCCTTATAAAGGTGGAGGGGGAGGCCACACCCCTTGGCTCACCCATGTGGGACTAAACCCCACATGGGGTGCGCCGGCCACCTAGGTGGGCCCCATTCGGCCCACCCTAGGCCGGCTAGGCCCTCCCCCATTTACTAAATGGGGTTTTTCCCCTAATGGGCCTCTAAGGCCCATTTAGTTTTAATGCCTTTAAAAATTCTAAATTAATTAAATAAAAAATATTTAATCACTAATAACACTTATTAATATTAAATACATATTATTTAATTCATTCGAGCACCGAAACATATATCATTGCCTCCGATCAACAGCGGACAAGTCCCGGAACGCTTCCGGAATCTCCGGTTTCTTTCTCTCTTATATCCAATCTAATCGTCATCTACCCTTAAGTGTGTTACCCTACGGTTCGGGATCACACAGACATGAACGAGATACGTTCTCCGATCAATGACTAACAGCGGGATCTAGATACCCATGATAGCCCCTGTGCGTCCACGAAAGTCTTTTATCGTTCGAACCTTTAGACGTCCAGTCTCAACCTTTTGCCTGGCGATACTTAGATTGTCCGAGCATCGTTCTCCGGTATCACGATTACCAAGCATGATCTCGTTATTGACAAATCTATCTTTAACTCGTCTGTGATATTACATCCCCGTGACCCAGTCACATGCTTGCAAGCTCATTGATGTAATCTCACCGAGTGGGACCAGAGTATCTATCCTGCTATGTGGATTGGCAAATCCCGCTCTTGATCACTCGCCTCCACTGCTTCCTTCGGATGCCCGAAAGTGTCATCTTTATTGTCACGCTATATAAGACATGCCGTTTGATGCGATCAAAGCACCTTCCAGAAGCAGCGATTTGATATGATCTCACAGTCGAAGGTATGAGCACTACGTTCCTATATCTTTTGGGTATGTCCACCACGTCATTCACCCAATGACATGGCTCCATTGTCAACTGACGTAATTGTCCATGATCAGAAAACCTTGATCATCTGTTACCCAACGGACTAGTTAAATAGAGGCTACTAGGGACCTGTTTGTTTACATACCACACATGTATTAATGTTTCCGCTTAATACAGTTATAGCATGTTACAAAAACAAATTATGAACAATTGAGATATGACAAATAAAATCACTTTATTAATTGCCTCTAGGGCATATCTCCAACAACCCTTAGATGGGCCTAGGGGCCACGTGGATGCCCCATGTGGTGCTAGCCACGTTGGGCACCCCCGGGACCCCTCCCGACACTTCCTTCCCTCTCCGGAGTTTGCCCGATTAAATCCTGAACTGGTATTTTCACTCTAGAAAAAAAAATCCCGGAATTAAACCAACATCATATGAAACCATTTATATGATCCGAGATATTAGATGTCCGCATATCAAACTTTCGGAAGAGTATTCGTTTTATATAAAATCTCGGAATTAATCCGATAGTAATAGAAACTCTTTTCTATAACTCCGGGACATCTCAAGTCCGCTTCTTTAATCTCTCTGATTATATATATGTATATATCGATCACTCGGAAAAACCATTGCGGTGATACTCTCTCATGTTTCCACTCCTTTAACATTCACTACATGCTGAAGTAGACTTAAGCGTGTTACCCTACAGGTTCGATAACGTGTGGACATTGAAGGGGTTCGAAGCAGAAAACAATAATTTTTCTAACTTACGTACGCCAAAACTTAGCCAAGGATCTATCTATCTAGTAATGTTGTAACGGAGAACATATCGGTAACATACCCTTGTAGACCGATAGCGGGATTACGCTCCCGCAACAAGCATTGTCGATGTAGACGACGTAGCCGACCTCGAGGTCGCGAAGAACTTGGCGCGACGAAGACAAAGACGGCTCGACGATGATGCCTTGGCACCTCGAGTGAGGCCTCCGAGTACTCGCACACATGCGAATCTTGACGATGACTCCCGGGCTCTCCGATCCAGCCAAGATTGCGGAAGTAGAACTTTTGGGTGGAATCCCACAGCACGACAGCGTACTGCGGTATAGCTTTCTCACGTGTGTGCAGTGCTTACAGGGGACTGCACATTACGGGAGGTGGAGAGAGAGGAAGTGGGCAGAGGGGCATCCTCGGCCGACGGGAATTAATTCCTTGAATTATTGTGTATTAAAATAATTAATACACCCGTCTATTTATTAGGGGAGAGGGGGTGTCCTTCTCCCTAGCTCTCCCATGTGGGACTAAACAAAGGAGAGGGGAGGAGGGGGTGGTTTGCCGGCCACCTAGGGCCGACCGTGGTGGCCATGGGACCCATGGCCCAGCCGGACCACCTCCCCAAGGGGGTCGGCCCCCATATGGGCCTTTCCCTCCGGAGTTTGCCTATTTAGGTGGGCTGCCCCAATTTTCCCTTTTATTTAATATTAAATTAATATTTAAATATATATAATTCATAACTAAATATATTTACATATTATTTAATCTCCGATCTTCAATTCAGTAGTGCATAGGTGCTTGTAGATCATGGTTGGTGTGTATGATTTGTAGGGTTCCATGCAGGAATTTGAATTTTTCCGTCTTAAGCGACTGCCAAGATCTATCTATGAAGGTACAAGGGTTAGATCTATTACCAACACTATGTAGCGGAAGTAGATGTTGATGAAGCCTGATGAGGACCCTCACGGCTGAGCCTAGCGGTGAGGATGCCTCCGATTCCCGATCCAGCCTTCTGGTTCCAACCGAGCGAAGAGGATCTCACGCATGATCCCTTTGAGGATGTGCACGCGTCCATCTCCTCCAGTACAGCAGAGTTTCGCCGTCCAGCGCTAAGAACTACTCGTGAATGCTAGTGGTGGAGTTACCAACACATGGGAGAGAGAGAGATTAGATCTAGATCTAAAGGGAGAGTGAAAGGACAAGGATGTCGCCTAGAGGGGGGTGAATAGGCGATTAAAACTTTTCCGGTTTAGGCTTGATAATTGCGGAATAAAACTATGTGTTTAAATTAACAAGCTAACAACATAAATAAACTAGGCTCACCTATGTGCAGCAACAACTTATGCTAAGCAAGACAAGCAACAAGGTGATAGCAATATAGAATACTTCAAGCACGAAGGCTATCACAATGTAAAGTGCATAAGTAAAGAGCTCGGGTATAGAAATAACCGAGGCACGTGGAGACGAGGATGTATTCCCGAGTTCCTCCTTTTTAGGGGAGTACGTCTCGTTGGAGAGGTGTGAACCAACACAATGGTTCAACAACCACAAAGGTTTCACCTTCTTCTCCGATGAACCGCACCACAAAGGTTTGGTTCACATTTCACTATCGGAATTCCTTCGAGGCAGAATCCGGAGCCTTTACAACAACGATCCGGGGCACAACCCACAACGGGATTGGGGGCTCCTGAACAGCTACAAGTGACCACCAAGGGTCTCAACCACCACACGGGCGTCTAGGGTCCAAAGACCCAAGAGTAACAAGTTCACAAGCTTTCAACTTCCACGAATCCTCGTGGAGAGCACAAACCGATGCACAAACCAATGGCAAGAGCACAAGGCTCAAATCCTTCACTCTCGAATCCCACCACAAGCAACTAATGCTTATGGAGGGGGAAGAGAGGAAGGACAAAGAGGAGAACCACACAAGAATTCCAAGATCACGATCTACTAGGTTCCCCTCACTTAGAGGAGGAAAGGATTGGTGGAAATGTAGATCTTGATCTCCTCTCACTTTTCCTCAAAGATATGCAAGAATCATGGGAGGGATTGAGAGATAGGAAAGCTTTTTCAAATGTCAACAATGGAGGTGAAGAGAGGGAGAACAAGCTTGGAAAGATAGGGTCTCTTTGAGGAAGAAGACCCCTTAAAAGGGGCAGCAGAAATCTGCCCGTTGGGGCCATTTTCGCGAGGGCCGGCCTGGAGGCCGGCCTGGGCTGGGCACGAGGCTGGGCGCCTCACAGAGCCGGCCGGCCCTAGAGCCGGCCGACCCTACAGCCGGCCTAGGCTGGGCGGAAGGCTGGGCACCCAACAGAGCCCGCCGGCCTTGGAGCCGGCCTGGGCTGGCCTGGGGGCCGGCCAACCAAAAACAGCCAAAATGTCCAACACGAAAACGAACATAACTTGATCATCCGAACTCTGTTTTCGATGTTCTTGGGCTCGTTGGAATCGCAACGAAGAGCTTAACAAGATCATGCAGAGAAAAATCATAGTCCAATTGTGGAGGATAAAACCAAATGGGGAAAGGTTATACCTCTCGATAAAAGAACAACCGATAAAACCTCCAAACCAACACCGCAATATGTTTCTCATCCGGACTCCGTTTTCTATGATCTTTGGCTTGTTTCGAAGATACTCACAAGCTCTAAAAGATTAGCATATACACATCATAGTCCATCATGTGAGGAGTATAACACAAGAGGAGAGTTTGACCTCTCTACAAGAGACGAACCGGTAAAACCGCCAACATCAAGAGGGAATTCCCCAAGGTACGTGCACAATAAGGATTTGTATTTCAATATAGTGTGCACAACATGGAATCCTCACTCCCTCCTAGATTAATTTGAACACAAACAAAAGAGTAGCAAATAGGTCCACAAGCTTATTAAGATGCAAAAGCATACCAAATGAAAAACAAAGCTTGTGCCTTTTAGAAACCACCAAAGAAACAAAAGTAATAAAAGGGTGGTCACTAGAGGATTGGAATACCAATTAAATATGTAGCTACTCTCATGTGTATAAGTTTCTAATTAGACATCAATCATGAAGATATAAGTCCAAAAAGAAACATGCACACACAAAATAGATACAACGAAGAAGAACATGATATCCAAGTGGAAGTCATATATATACCAATAAGATCATTGCTTAAAAGCATAGCACAAAGCTCAATTTTATCTTAGAAGGATATAGATGAACTTCCAACACAATCTCATCATAGCATCAAAAATCCACAAGGGAAAAAGGTGATAAATGGGATGCTCCGAGAAAGATAACAAGTATCGCAAAAGGCAAATGATTTTGAAAAACATCAATATTGCATATGCGAGACATAGAGAAAAGTGCTAGATTAACATATAGGGATTGAAGAATCATGAAAATGATTAATATATTCCCCTTGATATGTAATCATCCCGGCTTGCCACATTTGCAATAAAGTTTTGATGCCAAGAACAAATGAATTGCAACAAAAGAGATTCATGCCATGAAACAACCTACACAAGGTTGAAAGCTAGAAAGTATGCATGAGGTAGATACTTGTTACCGAGATAGCATTGGTGATGAAGAAGATAAGAGTTCACGATCATCCGAGCTTGGCTCCAATAAGCACATGGTGATAACACCTTCCTTGTAAATGAGACAAGCTTCCAATGCACTCCGATGTACCTAAAACAAATTCAAGTACAACATGGTACCCAAACTCATTGGGTCCAAAGTAGTTAGAGCAACTACAATACATAGGACAAACTCCACATAAATATGTGCATATTGATATGAAATTGAATTTCATGCACATCTTAGCCATTTAGGATTTGATGGAGTTTATCCTATATATTGGATCAACGAAAGTAAGCATGCCATAAGATATACATATAGTAAATATGCATGCACAAGACTTTCAAGAACCAAACGAGATACAATTTGGACAAAACACCAATTAAACCAAGAAAGCACACACAAGTGTGACAAGAAAAAATTGTCCAAATTATATCAAAACCCAAATCAACACATGATTGAAGATACCACTTTGAAAAGATGCCAAATGAAAGTAAGATACCAATTGATGAAAATATCATCAAGGAATAAACCAAACCCTCTACACTTCTCATGATGGCACAAAGTACCAAGACGAGAAATGTTTGTCTTCCAAAGAGACACGTCATCGGGATCAAATACCAATTGAAGACAACTAATGTTCAAAAACATATAGGATTGCTCCCCCAAGATTTGTGCATTATTTATGATCTTGCATTTGAATACAAAATGCACACAAATGGGATCATCACTCTCCATACATATTATTCAAACACTAGTCATGTTCAAGGAAAGCAAAGATACAAAACCAATTTAAAGAATGATGTTCTACTCAATGTAGGATAGCTTCCCAAGAATAGTGCATTATCAAGAAGTATGACTTTTGAATGTAAATGCACAAGATTGGATCATTGCTTTTCCTAAAGAAGAAGCATAAAACAAATTTTGAGTAGAGCAACAAAGATCCAAAAGATACAAGGAAGACAAGAGGATTAGATCAAACAAATCCTTGGCAATAAATAAGGCAATTCAAAGCAAGAGCCAAAGTGAAGATGGTCACAAATTTCACCACACATATGAGTATCACTTGTCAAGGACAAGGAGTATATAGATATATTCTCGGTCGGTGGTATATAGAATGATATTGAAGACCAATTTCACAACAAATAAGCATATGGCAAAAGGTAAGATTTAAAGGCCAAAGCTTAAATAGATAGATATTCTTGATAGCTTCAATATTCACGCGATCATGCAAAGCAACTCAAGAGTAGCTTGAAGCAATTGGTTTCCCAAAAGATATGAGAACATATTTGGGAAAGCCATACAAGAATTCCATCACAAACAAGATCCAAAAGAGTGATTAAACAAAATCATTTTACCAAAATGGAACTTGTTTGAGCAACATGCCACATAGGAATAAGATAATGAAGAATATCAATTCTAGGTGGCAATACCTCACATGTTCACATTTTCTAGGTTTGTAATATGCACAAGCTTATTACTCCCCCATAATGTGATAATCCAATTTTTTAACAAGAGGCAAAAAAACCAACTAGAGATAATTAATGGACATTATAGAATTTGAATTTCTCATGAGAATGACATACCACATAGAGATAGATAATATTGATATATCATCACTAAGTGGTATTCCTCATGTATACACATTTTAGGATTGTGAAGTGCACGAAGCATATCACTCCCCCAAAATGGATAGTCCATTAATCTCTCAAAAAGAGAGCCAACAAGATAAGATATCAAATAAAAGCAATAAGGCTCAACACGTAAATGGTGTGCAAACCAACATACACATACTTGATTACTCAAGATAAGTAAGTAGAGAGCACAACACATACAAACACTAGCAAGGTACAAAACCTAACACATGCAAGGGTGCAAGCAACTTTCAATGTATATATGATTTAAATAAAAGTTACCGCAAGGAGGAACATTGGATATGAGATAGAACAATATAATCCAAATGACTTGGCTTGAGATAATATAATTGATGAAGATCCCTTAATTCTTCATGAAGTAGCCAAGTCTCCAATGCCCTCCAACAACACCTATTGATCAAGTTTTAGCTTGTTGGTCCCCAACCAAGTTGGGTCCTAAGAGGTTAGTCACAATAGGCTTGGCAACCCAAATGGTTCTTTTCTTGACACCACTTTGAGTACCAACATATTTGGCAAACACATTGCCAACCTTATCCTTCCGAAGAGAATAATCATCATCAATAATAATGGGGTTGGATAAGGTACCATTTGTGCATGAAGAAGCAAAGTGACCCTTCTCACGGCATAGTAGCAACATTCTTCCTCCTTCTTCTTAGTTAGTCTTGACTTGAGGAGGGGTAGCTTGATTCTTCTTGGGAAGAGGCCGTTCTTCAACTTGAGGAACTTGAGTTTGAACTTGAGGCTTCTTCCCTTGTTGCTTCTCACTAAGAGCTTCTTCTTCAAAGGGCAAGATCTAACATGGTGCCCTTCAACTTTGCACTTGAAGCAAACAATCTTGGCCGAATCTTTAACTTGTTCTTGGCCCTTTTTCTTCTTGTTGAATTGGACTTGTTCTTGATATTGGAGTTGAATCCAAGTCCACTCTTGTCATTGGGGCGTCTTTGAACACTCAACATATTGTCAAGTGTAGAATCCCCAACATGACGCTTTTCCAAGTCTTTCTTCAAAGAAGTGACTTGGGCCTTGAGCTCATTTAATTCCTCTACATGGTTAGTATCAACAAAAACACTAGAGGAAGTAGAGGCTTCATTGTTAGAGCAACAAGGCATAGAAAGTAATTCATCACAAGATGTAGCAACATTGTGAGTGGATGAATCACTAGGACTAGCATAAGACAATATAGCATTAAGAGTAGAGGTTGTGCCTTTGTCCACATGAGGCTCACAAGATGTTACCTTTGTAGCGATAGCCTCATGAGCTAATTTTAGCCTTGCATGGGTGATAAGGATCAACCCCGTCGATCCTAGAGTTTTGCCCGATCTTTCACAGCGAGACAACCAAGGTAATAATTCTCCTAATTACACGATGAACGCAAACCTGGAGAAGAGGAACGAATCCAGCAAGCAACGTGATGAAGATCACCACGCCTCTAACCACAGCACGATAACAATTGATGAACACAAGCACCCTCGCAGCAATCTTTATTGATAACACGGCATCGCCGTCCCCGGAGGGATGCTTCACCAACGAGCTCAAAGTCTATGGACTATTTTTAATCTAAACTCAAGCTAACCCTAACCTAATGCGCCCAGCCCCTTATATGGAGGGAAGGGGGTGCGGCCGCACTGTAGCTACAGTACGCGCTACAGTACCGCCCACTAGTGGGCCACGCCCTAGTTGAGTTGGACAGGCCCATACTCAACTCTAATAATTATTTAAAACTAATTATTACAAATAGCAACACACGACGAATACAGCTAACTTGGTGGAGTCCTGAAATTGGGCTGCACCTCCCCCGTCGTGCCCATATCATCCTCCCCCCCTTCAAGAAGCGTTGTCCCCAACGCGTGAGGGTCTGCTCGAAAGGGTGGCGTGATGTCAACAAAATCAGCACGCGTCTTCTCCATCTTCAAGTCTTGCTTGCCTTCCTCACCACATCCTCCCGCTTGGCCTGCTCGACCTGATACAGTCTTGGACAGCTGCACCTCTTTTCTTCTCCACATGAGCTTGGACCTAGGCGCCACCATCTTCTTCTTCTCAACTCTTGTTGGAACCTCGTGTCGCTGAACATGAATCTGCTTTGCACGACCCTGCAAAAGATGAGTAATGCTTGGGCCACACAATTGACGAACATGTCCATCCTTGCCTTTGTGCACACGTACCGCTGCTCCAACAAAACGTTTCCGATGTGTTCTCACAAAACTGTGGCTGACTACCCGCGGCACCATATGCACCGGAACACGATCAGCACCACCGTCATTGGTCTGAACACCCATGTCAACACGAACTGGAACAGAAGCTGCAATATCCTTCCTCTCATCAATAAGAGGCTTACCTTCAACCGGCTTGTCACCAACAAGAACAACTGGCTCGTCATCTACATGCACGGCTGAATCAATTTCAGTATCAACGCTCCTTGCATCATGCTCCTCTTGCTGCAGCTTAGCTAACCTAGGCGGTTTAGCCTTGCGCAACCTCTCCTTCTGGATCACCAGCACCACATCGGCCTTGATTTGATCATCGCTCATAGGCCTCAAAGTCCGCTGCTTACCATCATGCACAAAAGAATATGTATTTGCTCTCCCGGCATGTGTAACATTGCGATCATACTGCCACGGACGGCCAAGTAACAGTCCACACACCTCCAATGGCAACACATCGCACTCAATCTCATCAACATAGTCACCAACTGTAAATGGCACACGCACCTTATGAGTTACCTTCAGCATACCGCAGCTATTCAACCACTGTATATGCTTAGGTTCAGAAATACGCCATGTGGACAATCCCAATGCTGCCACCATTGCCTTGCTTATGCCATTAGTACAGCTACCACCATCAATCATGAGCTTGCACTCTTTACCTTTTATAATGCATTGAGTCTGAAATAAACTCCATCGCTGACCCTTGTCAACTGTTTTGCAAGCATCAGCATGAACCCTCTTGAGTTGCATATTCAGCCCACTCAAAGGTTCAACCTCGGCCACTGCAGTTTCAGCGCACACAACAACCTTGTCAACATCAGACTGCTGCGCTTCAGAAATTTGTGACACGGCCTTGCTGACCGTCTGCACTGGAACAACTATCTTCACCTCCGCTGCAGGAGATGGAATAGACACAGCTGCAACCTTCATGTAACATGTCTGCGCCCGCGGAATAACATCAGACATCCGCTGCACAACCGTGGTCACCTCCCCGGGTGTAGCACAAGATACCCGACGACAACGGGACACAATATAGTCACGCACAAATTTATTGAAGTCATGCCAAGTTGCCTTGTAAATGCCCTTACTCCACCCCTCGTTGAGCTCCACAAGCCACAAACCGTGTATCACCGCATCCACACGTCGGGCTGCAAGGTCTAACTGTGTACCCTCGTCCATGTATTCATATGTATTACACCGGTGAAAACCCTGTAACATAATACGTTCCCATGCCTCATAATCAACAACTTTTGCATAATTCTTCAGTCGCCAATTAATTGAAGAATCATCACATGCCACACCGTTTAAGATGTCTAGATAGTCATTAAACACATCACCAGATTTCTTGCCACTTTGACACCTCTTGCCATAGTAATCACCCGAAAAAAAAAGTCATCTCACGTACTGCTACAGTAAAAAAAAATTTTGCAGAAAACAAATGCCGTGCAAAAATCTGTAGAGTCCAACACACGTACGTCTGTCCAATATGTGATCAATCCGATCCGCACCAGGAGTCCTCCACACGTTGCACCAACTAGCGAACAACAGTCCTCTGTCGTAACAAACAAGGACTCCCAGAAGAAACGAATCCAACCCTGTATTCTGATCGGTTAGCACGCTACGCCACCACAGAAGAAAATCGCGAATAGGTGACTCGCTAACAGGCAACAAATCCTGTCCACGTGCTGCTCCTTGCCTTGCGCACGGCTCCACCAACAACCCATAATTGATCACGGCACGTAGCCGCCTGACCTCCTGTTGTACGTACACGATCCCAATCAAGCACGATCAGGCTCGATCGAATCTGGCCCACCGGAGACTCCGCTCGGGAGAGGTCAGATACGTACGGATCGCAGCCGAACTCCCGCCGCCACACGATCGTAACTGATGCTGAGCAAAAACCTGGCAGGGATCGATCAATGGCAACTCCTCCCACGTGCAGCTGCTCGCGTATTGACGATCAACACGACCACGATCAGACTGCGCTGCAACCTCCACAAACACTAGCCTCCTATTCCCATTCTGCAAACTGCCCGGATGAACAATCAGCAGATCAATCTCGCCGTGAGCAACCCAGAGCTCTGATACCACATGATAAGGATCAACCCGTCGATCCTAGAGTTTTGCCCGATCTTTCACAGCGAGACAACCAAGGTAATAACCACCTCCCCCGTCGTGCCCATATCAATGGGATGCTAGAAGATCCTCATTAGAGCTAGAGAGCTTTTCATGAATTTCTTCTAATTTCCCATACTTGCTAGATAGCAACTCAAGTTGAGCCCTTAGCTCAACATTCTCCTTCAAAATAGATGCTTCACAAGAAATGGAGTTAGTAGCACAAGCATCATTAACATTAGAATTGGAAGAAGACAACTTGGCAAGCTTATCATTTTTAGATAGTTGAGTTTGGAGTTTATCATGAGACTTGATAAGGAGAGAGTGTTCACTTTCTAAAGCCTTGTGAGCTTTGTCAAGTCTCTCTATGTCCTCACTTAGTCTAGCATTGCCAACACCAAATTCAACTTTTTCCTTTTTAAGCACTTTATATTTAGCAATAGCATGATCTCTTTCCTTAATAATTTTAGCAATAATAAGATCATTTGACTCATCAAGAGATTCAAGTTTCTCCTCAAGAGACACTCGAAGCTCTTGCTCTTCCTCAAGGGCATTCACTAAGGATGCTTTTTCATCGGCGTCCTCTCTCTCAATTTGACATTTCTCGAGAAATTGAGTTTCCAAGTCCTCAATGATTTCCCTACTCTTAATAGCATAAACCATGATTTCACATAGAGGAGGGATAGCTTTGCTATCTTTGGGAAGAGCACCAAATACCATCTTACCCTTCTTTGTTATGGATTCAACATCCATATGTTCTCCATGAGAATCCTCATCCACATCATCACAAGATGTAGAAGGTTCCAAAGGTGGAGAAACCTTTGAATCCATAGCCATAAGGCAAAAATGAGTAGTGGACAAAGATGGTGAAGAGTTACTTGAAGCTCCATTGAGATCCACGTCTTGTTCCAACAAATGTTGGGATTCCTCTACATTGTTAGCCACACAAGAAATAGAGGATATGGAAGTATTGTTTTCATGGCAACAAGACAAATGAAGCATATCATCATGAGATTTAGTTAAACAAATATTACATGATATGCAAGGACTATCAACACTAGCATGTAAGACATTTAAAGTGCTAGAATTGTTTAAGTCCAAAGATAGAACATTGCAATTTCTATCACCACTCACCATATCATTACCTTGTGACAAATCACATGTTGGTGAAGTGGAAGAAGTTGTGAACTCATCACGGCCGGAGGTGGAGAGAGAACAATCATCCTCAATAATATTGGACACTTCATATTTATCTTGAAGCTTCGTCCAAAGCTCATGAGCGTTCCGAAAAGGCATGATTGATGCAAGGACTACATCGCTCAAAACACATATAAGACTATTAGATACAAGAGTATCGAGATAAGAGTTTTCCTCATCCTCCTTTGGAGAAGAAAAACCCATATCTACAATTCTCTTAACATGTGGGTCTATGTCCCGAAGAAGGTTAAGCACGCGAATTTTCCAAACATCATAATTTGTGCCATCGAATTTAAAAATGGGATTGTGCAATAATTCTCTAAACGACATCTTTTACTCTCTAGGCGGTAAAGCCCAAAAAGAGAGCCGAGGCTCTGATACCAATTAAAAGGACAAGGATGTCGCCTAGAGGTGGGGTGAATAGGCGATTAAAACTTTTCCGGTTTAGGCTTGATAATTGCGGAATAAAACTATGTGTTTAAATTAACAAGCTAACAACCTAAATAAACTAGGCTCACCTATGTGTACCAACAACTTATGCTAAGCAAGACAAGAAACAAGGTGATAGCAATATAGATTACTTCAAGCACGAAGGCTATCACAATGTAAAGTGCATAAGTAAAGAGCTCGGGTATAGAAATAACCGAGGCACGCGGAGACGAGGATGTATTCCCGAGTTTCTCCTTTTTAGGGGAGTACGTCTCGTTGGAGAGGTGTGAACCAACACAATGGTTCAACAACCACAAAGGTTTCACCTTCTTCTCCGATGAACCGCACCACAAAGGTTTGGTTCACATTTCACTATCGGAATTCCTTCGAGGCAGAATCCGGAGCCTTTACAACAACGATCCGGGGCACAACCCACAACGGGATTGGGGGCTCCTGAACAGCTACAAGTGACCACCAAGGGTCTCAACCACCACACGGGCGTCTAGGGTCCAAAGACCCAAGAGTAACAAGTTCACAAGCTTTCAACTTCCACGAATCCTCGTGGAGAGCACAAACCGATGCACAAACCAATGGCAAGAGCACAAGGCTCAAATCCTTCACTCTCGAATCCCACCACAAGCAACTAATGCTTATGGAGGGAGAAGAGAGGAAGGACAAAGAGGAGAATCACACAAGAACTCCAAGATCACGATCTACTAGGTTCCCCTCACTTAAAGGAGGAAAGGATTGGTGGAAATGTAGATCTTGATCTCCTCTCACTTTTCCTCAAAGATATGCAAGAATCATGGGAGGGATTGAGAGATAGGAAAGCTTTTTCAAATGTCAACAATGGAGGTGAAGAGAGGGAGAACAAGCTTGGGAAGATAGGGTCTCTTTGGGGAAGAAGACCCCTTAAAAGGGGCAGCAGAAATCTGCCCGTTGGAGCCATTTTCGCGAAGGCCGGCCTGGAGGCCGGCCTGGGCTGGGCACGAGGCTGGGCGCCTCACAGAGCCGGCCAGCCCTACAGCCGGCCTAGGCTGGGCGGAAGGCTGGGCACCCAACAGAGCCCGCCGGCCTTGGAGCCAGCCTGGGCTGGCCTGGGGGCCGGCCAACCAAAAACAGCGAAAATGTCCAACACGAAAACGAACATAACTTGATCATACGAACTCCATTTTCGATGTTCTTGGGCTCGTTGGAATCGCAACGAAGATCTTAACAAGATCATGCAGAGAAACATCATAGTCCAATAGTGGAGGATAAAACCAAATGGGGAAAGGTTAGACCTGTCGATAAAAGAACAACCGATAAAACCTCCAAACCAAAACCGCAATATGTTTCTCATCCGGACTCCGTTTTCTATGATCTTGGGCTTGTTTCGAAGATACTCACAAGCTCTAAAAGATTAGCATATACACATCATAGTCCATCATGTGAGGAGTATAACACAAGAGGAGAGTTTGACCTCTCTACAAGAGACGAACCGGTAAAACCTCCAACATCAAAAACCACCTCAAACTTTCAAATGAAATCCTTTTTGATGAACTAGAGTTTGGTATGGAGATGAACACAACCTCTAAATTCTCACATGGATAAAAGCCAAATAAGAACCAAGAAAGATGATATGACAAATATGTAAAGGTTTGAGCTCTCCACAAAGATGCGATCAAGTTACTCACTTGAGAGCCCCTCTTGATAGTACACCGTCTATCCTATAACCCGGTCTCCAAAATAACAACATGAGACCGGTAAAATAGAAACCCTATCAAGATCATACCTTTGCCTTGCGTATTCCACTTGAGCTCGATGATGACGATCTTGACTCTCTCAAGTTGGAACACCTTTCTTGATTGTGCTTGCTAGCACATGCTTGATGAAGACTTCCCAAATGCTCCCCCATACTCCATTATGGGAGAGCCTCGCTAAGCTCCGTCTTCATGTATCCACTTGCGCTTCATATTCTTCTCTTGATATAGATGATGGCTTGGAGATAAACATGAAGTTCACTCAATCTTCTTTTCCAAGCCATGCTTGCAATAAGTCAACTCTTCACATGACCATTCTTCATATAAACCCTTGGATGGAACCTTGGTCATCATGTAATCTTCTAGAGTCCAACACATGAACTCCAATCTTTTCCTATGGACAAGATCTACAAGTTTATCTCAATGCAAACATTAGTCCATAAGGATTGTCATTAATTACAAAAACCACGCATGGGGCAACACATGCCCTTTCAGAGAGGACACCTCAAAAACCCCGTAGATCTAGTTCTAGTCATGAGGAGGGGAGGGGCACCTCCAAAACTCAATGCGTGGGAAGAAGGATGTCCCTCCCCTCCGAGGGAGGGTGGGGTGGGGTGGACCCCTCCCGACACTTCCTTCCCTCTCCGGAGTTTGCCCGATTAAATCCTGAACTGGTATTTTCACTTTAGAAAAAAAATTCCGGAATTAAACCAACATCATATGAAACCATTTATATGATCCGAGATATTAGATGTCCGCATATCAAACTTTCGGAAGAGTATTCACTTTATATAAAATCTCGGAATTAATCCGATAGTAATAGAAACTCTTTTCTATAACTCCGGGACATCTCAAGTCCGCTTCTTTAATCTCTCCGGTAATAGATATGTATATATCGATCACTCGGAAAAACCATTGCGGTGATACTATCTCATGTTTCCACTCCTTTAACATTCACCAACAGGCTGAAGTAGACTTAAGCGTGTTACCCTACAGGTTCGATAACGTGTGGACATTGAAGGGGTTCGAAGCAGAAAACAATAATTTTTCTACTTACGTACGCCAAAAGTTAGCCAAGGATCTATCTATCTAGTAATGTTGTAACAGAGAAGATATCGGTAACATACCCTTGTAGACCGATAGCGGGTATTACGCTCCCGCAACAAGCGTTGTCGATGTAGACGACGTAGCCGACTTCGAGGTCGCGAAGAACTTGGCGCGACGAAGACGAAGACGGCGCGACGATGATGCCTTGGCACCTCGAGTGAGGCGCCTCCGAGTACTCGCACACGTGCGAATCTTGACGATGACTCCCGGGCTCTCCGATCCAGCCAAGATTGCGGAAGTAGAACTTTTGGGTGGAATCCCGCAGCACGACGGCGTACTGCGGTATAGCTTTCTCACGTGTGTGCAGTCCTTACAGGGGACAGCACATTACGGGAGGTGGAGAGAGAGAGGAAGTGGGCGGAGGGGCATCCTCGGCCGACGGGAATCAATTCCTTGAATTATTGTGTATTTAAACAATTAATACGCCCGTCTATTTATTAGGGAGAGGGGGTGTCCCTCTCCCTAGCTCTCCCATGTGGGACTAAACAAAGGAGAGGGGAGGAGGGGGTGGTGCGCCGGCCACCTAGGGCTGGCCGTGGTGGCCATGGCCCCCATGGCCCAGCCGCACCACCTCCCCAAGGGGGTCGGCCCCCATATGGGCCTTTCCCTCCGAAGTTTGCCCATTTAGGTGGGCTGCCCCAATTTTCCCTTTTATTTAATATTAAGTTAATATTTAAATATATATAATTCATAATTAAATATATTTACATATTATTTAATCTCCCGTGGCTCCGTAACAACTTCCGGACCACTCCGAACTATCTTCTGTCTTCCCCGAAGCCCTTCCGATTCCACCGGAACCTTTCTGGTTCATTCTCTCTCTCTATTTCTATTATTCCGATAATTCCAAAACGTTCTCCAAGCGTCGTCATGACCTTAAGTGTGTTACCCTACGGTTCGAGAATACTCCAGACATGGTCGAGACCCCTCGCTCGCCAATGACAGTTAGGGAGACCTGGATGGCTATGACGGTCCCTGTGCATTCTATGAATATCATCGTTGAACCATAAATATGAATATTCATTCCCTTTGTTCCTTCGATACTACCCTTGTCCGAGATACGATCGTGAACATCCTATGCTTTGTTTTATCTCGTTATCGACAAGGGCTACTTAACTCGTTCTGTGATATTACATCCCCATGACCTAGTCATTCGCTGCGCAGCTTTATAGATGTAATCTCACCGAGTGGGCCCAGAGTATCTTTCCATCGCGCGGATGAACAAATCCCGCTCTTGATCCCTAGGCCTCAACATACCTCTTTTGAATACCCAAGTGTCCCACCTTTATAGTCACCCATTTATGGACTGACGATTGATGCACTCAAAGTACCCTCCGGAGGCAGCGATTAATATGGTCTCACAGTCTAAGGAATAAACTACCATATTACTTTGCTATTGCAATAATGAACTTAGTGACACGATCCTCTTGCAATAATTTGTTGGGGTATGTCCATCATTTTATTCCACTAATAAAATGACCTCATCATCAACTATATAAATATCCAATGATCGGGAATTCTCGATCATCAGTTGACTAATGAACTAGTTTGTATAGAGGCTTACTAGGGACACTGGTTTGTTTACATACCACACGTGTATTAACAATTCCTATTAATACAGTTATAGCACGGTATAAAACTTATTATAAACTTAATGAGATAATGCGATAAATACTTAATATTTATTTGCCTCTAGGCATATCCCCTTCAGTCTCCCACTTGCACTAGAGTACAAATAAACCAGCTGCATTTTACTATTAATCATAACACCTTATCTTATAAGCGTTTTATGACAATGCTTGCTTGTGGAAGAGTTTTGGTGCTAGCCACGTTGGGCATCCCCGGGACCCCTCCCGACACTTCCTTCCCTCTCCGGAGTTTGCCCGATTAAATCCTGAACTGGTATTTTCACTTTAGAAAAAAATCCCGGAATTAAACCAACATCATATGAAACCATTTATATGATCCGAGATATTAGATGTCCGCATATCAAACGTTCGGAAGAGTATTCGCTTTATATAAAATCTCGGAATTAATCCGACAGTTGTAGAAACTCTTTTCTGTAACTCTGGGACATCTCAAGTCCGCTTCTTTAATCTCTCCGATAATATATATGTATATATCGATCACTCGGAAAAACCATTGCAGTGATACTCTCTCATGTTTCCACTCCTTTAACATTCACTACAGGCTGAAGTAGACTTAAGCGTGTTACCCTACCGGTTCGATAACGTGTGGACATTGAAGGGGTTCGAAGCAGAATACAATAATTTTTCTAACTTAAATACGCCAAACCTTATCCAAGGATCTATCTATCTAGTAATGTTGTAACGGAGAAGATATCGGTAACATACCCTTGTAGACCGATAGCGGGGATTACACTCCCGCAACAAGCATTGTCGATGTAGACGACGTAGCCGACCTCGAGGTCGCGAATAACTTGGCACGACGAAGATGAAGACGGCGCAACGATGATGCCTTGACACCTCGAGTGAGGCGTCTCCGAGTACTCGCACACGTGCGAATCTTGACGATGACTCCCGGGCTCTCCGATCCAGCCAAAATTGCGGAAGTAGAACTTTTGGGTGGAATCCCGTAGCACGACGGCGTACTGCGGTATAGCTTTCTCACGTGTGTGCAGTCCTTACAGGGGACTGCACATTACGGGAGGTGGAGAGAGAGAGGAAGTGGGCGGAGGGGCATCCTCGGCCGACGGGAATTAATTCCTTGAATTATTGTGTATTAAAACAATTAATACGCCCATCTATTTATTAGGGAGAGGGGGTGTCCCTCTCCCTAGCTCTCCCATGTGGGACTAAACAAAGGAGAGGGGAGGAGGGGGTGGTGCGCCGGCCATCTAGGGCTAGCCGTGCTGGCCATGGGCCCCATGGCCCATCCGCACCACCTCCCCAAGGGGGTCGGCCCCCATATGGGCCTTTCCCTCCGGAGTTTGCCCATTTAGGTGGGCTGCCCAAATTTTCCCTTTTATTTAATATTAAATTAATATTTAAATATATATAATTCATAATTAAATATATTTACATATTATTTAATCTCCCGTGGCTCCGTAACAACTTCCGGACCACTCCGAACTATCTTCGGTCTTCCCCGGAACCCTTCCGATTCCACCGGAACCTTTCCGGTTCATTCTCTCTCTATTTCTATTATTCCGATAATTCCAAAATGTTCTCCAAGCGTCGTCAAGACCTTAAGTGTGGTACCCCACGGTTCGAGAATACTCCAGACATGGCCGAGACCCCTCGCTCGCCAATGACCGTTAGGGAGACCTGGATAGCTATGACGGTCCCTGTGCATTCTACGAATATCGTCGTTGAACCATAAATATGAATATTCATTCCCTTTGTTCCTTCGATACTACCCTTGTCCGAGATACGATCGTGAACATCCTATGCTTTGTTTTATCTTGTTATCGACAAGGGGTATTTAACTCGTTCTGTGATATTACATCCCCATGACCTAGTCATTCGCTACGCAGCTTTATAGATGTAATATCATCGAGTGGGCCAAGAGTATCTTTCCATCGTGCGGATGAACAAATCCCGCTCTTGATCCCTAGGCCTCAACATACCTCTTTTGAATACCCAAGTGTCCCACCTTTATAGTCACCCATTTATGGACTGACGATTGATGCACTCAAAGTACCCTCCGGAGGCAGCGATTAATATGATCTCACAGTCTAAGGAATAAGCTACCATATTACTTTCCTATTGAAATAATGAACTTCGTGACACGATCCTCTTGCAATACTTTGTTGGGTATGTCCATCATTTTATTCCACTAATAAAATGACCTCATCATCAACTATATAAATATCCATGATCGGAATTCTCGATCATCAGTTGACTAATGAACTAGTTTGTATAGAGGCTTACTAGGGACTCTTGTTTGTTTACATACCACACGTGTAGTAACAATTCCTATTAATACAGTTATAGCACGGTATAAAACTTATTATAAACTTAATGAGATAATGCGATAAATACTTAATATTTATTTGCCTCTAGGGCATATCCCCTTCAGACATGACCCACTCAATATCCAACAATGGATCTGTGGACGCCCGTGATGGTTCCCACCGTTATACGAAGATGCTCTTTTGAACATGTTGGTTCCCATGTGTATTCCTATTGCTTCACGATACCTGAGGCGAGATACCGCGACACCCTATGATGCAACATTTTGATCACTGTGTCTTATTATCCTCATTACTGGTATGATACCTTTTCTCGTTCTCGTATTCCGGTATCCCACGATTAATATCATGTCTTCTATGCGCATACTTATTTTGGATACCTTCATACCGAGGAGTGGCCCTGGATGTATCTCTCTATTAACTAGAGAAGCAATTCTTATTCTTGAACTATTAAGATTGAATGCATGTTTTCAAGATTACCCAGTGGCTTGACTATACCAAAGTAAACCTTCCAGAATACACGACCATATATTTTCATGGTCAAAGGATATACTCATGTCAACCTTTCTGTGAATTACTATATGACATGATCTCGTAGTAAATCAAACGACGGATGGGTAAATCCAGTCACCATTGTACCGCCAACAATGTGCTCCCATTGTTGTTGGGTATACGTCATAGCCATGACCAAGAAAATGTTGTCATCAAACAACAATAAGTAGTCTATAGAGGCAAGACCAGAACCTTTATTAGGTGTTCATGTTTCTACATGTGCGTGTAGGTTTTTCTCTTAATCTCATATTGAGGAAGCACATCAGTTATAGCATACAATATGAAAATTAGATATTATTATTAATAATTATTATTGACCCTGAAATATGTCAAACAGTCTCCCGCTTGCACTAGAGGTTAATAGTCTAGTCCCATTAGCTCAGCACACAATAACATTGCGGTGTTCCTTGTGGTATAGACTTCGTTCTCGGATCTGAAACTCACAACGCATAATCTCGGGGACGTATCACGTGAAAATGACATAGTTGCTGAAAATCTGAAAATGTCTATAAGATCCGTTGGATCTCGCACCAACGATCAGATCGCCAACCTAAATCCCACCCCGACCATTTTGTAAAAAAACCCTCAGAGTCACAAGAAAGTCCAATCACGTCTGCACTATCTCTCCCAACCCTCTCTCTCTAGTCTGAGCTCTCCAGCCCACCTCCGATTCTCCCTCGTTTCCGGCTGCGCACGGAGGCGGTTCCCGGCGACGAGGGGCACCACCTAATTCAACAACACATGAGACTCATCTCGCAGCACTTCAGCCCCCCACGCCTTGATTTCCGCAGGATCATGGAGCAGATCCATCTACAATTTGTTTTTCTTGATTTTGAAGTGGGAGCAAAGATTCATTTGTTCGGCAGCAATTCCGCCCCCACGCGTGCGTGAAGACAAGTTCTTGTTCTGATTCTGCTCTTGAATCATGAAATTTCTTGACCCGTTCCAGTATCAATCTGAGATTTCTCGATTTTCCTCTTTTTTGCCATGCGATTTGCTCTTAAATAATGGGATTTCTTACCCGATCTAAATTTCTGGAATGCTCATGATTTTCTGTATTGTTCAGACCTGACACTGTATGTGTTCGTGATCCTCTTTACTCATGAATGGTGATAGCCTACTGCTGCTAATGATGGAACGGAATGATCAATGTATATGCGTTTTTTTTGGCTCAAGAATTGGTCTAAATCCAGACTGCATAATTCCATGTGTTTCTTCGTTGTTTCACTAGCAAAGTGCCCGTGCGTTGCAACGGGAGAAAAAGATTTAACCGATATTCAAATTCATGCAAATTTTTGTCTCGGTCGCATTTCACTACGGAACAAATTGATATATTCTTGTGCCTTGCTATAGGTTAATTATCATATGTTAATTTATGAAAAGTGCATGCAAAATTATGATTTACGTAACTATACTATCTTGCTGAGCCAGATTTGTTGCATACCGTCCAGATTCATTCATGCTCCACTTATCGGAACCATTCAAAGTGAAGTCAGCCTTGAGTTACCTGGGTACACTGTCATTTTTGTTTCTGCAGTAGTATCATATATAATCTATTTACTATCTCCAGTTCTAGGGTCCCGTGATAATACTAATTAATGAAAATGGCATGTTTTTTGCCGCTTTTCAGAAAAAGCTTTCTGTGAATAGCGCAGGGTACTGTTCCTCTTGGTCTAGTCGCTGCTGAACTTGCATGAATTGTTGTCTTTTTTACTTCTTCAGCATGGAACGAAAGAAGAATTCAAGCTTGAAATATTGCATCAGGCCGGAGGAATAATCAAGCTGTGCTGGACGAAAGTCAAAGGCAGCGTACGCGGGCACCACATCCTCTTCGCCCTCCTCCGGTGCCGCCATGGCTGACCATGCGAGCACCCCAGCCTCCCCCTTCCGATTTCCCAGGGATTAAATCCCAAAATCCCCTTTGACATCTCCCGTAAATTCTGTGTTCCGTTAATCCCGTCGATTCTCCCCCATCCTGCAAATTCTTGTCCCCGAACCTGGAGCGTCATCACCGACGAGATGTTCACCGGCGGCAGCGGCTCGATTTTCGTCTGCACCAGCGTGTGGATGCGGTCGGACGCCGCCGACCTCTCCGACGCCGGCGAGCCGTGCTCCATTAGCCGCGGCGAGCTCGAGCTCATGCCCGCTCATCGTCGCACCGCTGATAGTACAGCAGTACATGTACGCGACGTGAAAGCAGAGGATGAACTGAAGAAAGATGTGGAGCTCAACAGCAGCGACGCGGACGGCAATGACATTGGCCACCGAGACGGAAAGAAGGGCGGCAAAGTGGACGCCGGCGGCAAGATTGGCGAAGGTTCGTGCTTGTGGCAGAAGAAGACGGAGCTGTGGTGCCTGGAGCTGGTGGTGTCCGGCTGCAGTATCGACGACGGTAAGTTCGTCTGGCACCAGACCGGCGCTTGGTCGCGTCGCCGCCATGCCCCCCATCTCCGCCGCCGCCGCCGCATACCTCGGAGCCACTGCCCATGAGTCTAGAGATGGAAGGAGGATCCGCTGCAGCGCCACCACTCCCGTCGGGCCGCCGGTTATTTAGCACCGATTTGGCCCCCGCTCAGTTCGCATCGCCTCTCTTCCGTTCTGTCTCGGATTAATTCCACGGATCGAGACGCGATTGTTATTTCCCCGTGAAAATAGATGGTCTGGGAGTCGCGAGCAGATGGGGATGGGCTGCCGCGCCAAGGAGCAGGGCGCGCCGGGATGAGCAGGACCGCCGAAGAGACGAATCGATAAGAAGGGGAGAATCGTTATTTTCACTCGGCGGTGGCATTGCTGTAATTTCTCTCAAAACGCAGGGGCAGAACCGAAAATATGAAAAACGTACCATCACCTGAAGACATATTATCTCTACTATATAATATGAGTAGAGGTGGTGATGATGGTAGGTCGCAAGGATCAACCGTCGTCGATTAGGTTCGTACGATGTCATCCAAACTAACTGTTACTCCCGATCGGAACAGGAGTCCTGGATCAATTGAAATACGGAGTCCTCCCAATCGATTTCGGCGAACGATCCGGTCATGCGTACACCACGTGCAAAAAACAAACAACGATCCTGACGTGTACGAGAAAAAATAGTAATCAGCACTAAGACAAAAAAAGCCCGATCGGATGGTTATTCGGTTTCCTCGGTCTCCGTGTGGCTGCAAGCAGCTGTACGTGCGTTATATTTCAAAAAACAAAATAGTAAAATATTTCGCAAAAAACGTACGTGCGTTAAACTGGTCTTGTGGGTACAACAGTCGCTTCATCGCCGAAGATAAAAAAGGAAAAAATAGTACGTACAGCAATCGCTGCATCGCCGAAGGAAAAAAAAAGAAAAAAATAGTACATACAACAATCAAATTAACTGCAAGAACTTAAAATTTGCCGGACCGCGTGATTATGGTGCGGTATTTTTGTCAACTGTTTTTTTCCCATGACGTACTAAACGTGTATAGCAACCGATTCAAAACGTCACGATATTAAACAGTCAGCATGCCTTGACTCCTTAACACCGCAGAGCTTCCCAACCACCTCATCTCCGTATACCCCGCGTCGCAACGGTCACCCTCGCAAAGCTAGCCCTTGGGTCTCCGTCATAGCTGCTCCTTGAACCCTTGGTGTTCTACTGCCACCAACAGGGCCTCGTCTGAATCCCCTATGTTGTGTAGCTTACCCCCCCCCCCCCGTTGGCGACTACAAAGAATGTTCCGCTCCATCGAGGGCTCCCCGCATCAGCTCATTCCTCGACGGTCGGCGCTGACAAGCCGCGACAGCACGAGAGATCCGATTAGGAGCAGCAAAGACCGTCAGCTACCGAGTGTGTGCCTTATAAGTTTGCTGCCATGACAAATGATAGGAATACGGTGCAATGAGAGGCTCAATCTCATGCTTCATACCATGCCCACCATCGACCATCGCGTCCTTCTCAACGTCAAGGGGGTGACTATCCATCGCGGTGAAACCAGGGATGCATTCTATTGGGACAATGGAATAAAAGGGTCTATCGAGGAGGAGGTGACACGGGAGAGAAGAACTAGAGCATCGCGTTTGATACGAAGCTCAACTTAATATTTGTGTGCATTTTCTGTTACACATGTTAGACATGCCGTGCACAGTTAGTCGGCGATGCTTATTTTCGGCCCCGTGGCAACGCACGGGCATTCAACTAGTATAGTAGAGATTATTAATGCTCACGATCTTGGAGTTTTTAAATGTTCCCGAGTTCGTCAGTGATCCAAATCGGGTAGTTTGACCAGTCCATCTCCGAATCGTGTGGATGAGCTCCAGAAATTACTGTACGTGCAATGTAACAATACACTGGCACAGGGGTTTTTCTACAAATGTGCATCAACTGATTGGTGGTGCGGGTGAAGACTGCGATCCAGACGTTGGTACATGATCCAAGGGCTAAGAACAAGAATTTGCAGATTTGCAGAACTTGTGTGTTTTCACCTGATATGTCCCACATAATCTCTCCTATCTAAAAGAAAAGTTTTTTTTGCGAAACACAGTACAACGCAAGCGCTCATATACACGCGCACACACTCACCCCTATGAACGCACGCACGCACACCCTACCCCTATGAGCACCACCGAGAGACTGAGCCGGCGGGTCGAGTCTTGAGATTGACGAAGTCACCACGGGCGCCTCGCTGTCGACGGGAACGTCGCCTCCCACTGAAGAATATTCCGCCTTAAATGAGAAACACCAGCGTCAAACCTGGGGTTTGAACTCTGGTGGGCTGGGGGTACAACCACCCACCTAACCAAGTAACCATCTTGCCACAGGCAAGTTCTCATCTAAAAGAAAAGTTTTGTTGGCAAACAACGCACTTCGTCAATCCTTTCGTCCAACCCTACCGATCAAAATCTCCGCGCCGACAAGTGGGCCTGCGAATTTAGCCCACTGCCGTATTATCCACGCCCACGCTCGTCGCTTCTTCTCAATCTGACGCCGCGCCTGGACACCGCCGCCACACCCACGCCTCGATCTGCTCCGCGCCTCGGCTCCCCGTGCCGCCATGCCTTCCTCGCGCACGCACCCCGTCAACGCCGACACGTTTTCTCCGCGCCTCCAAGCCCACGGCGTCTCCGCGCCAGCTGCCCTCCGCGCGCGTCCAAGGCTCCATCCCTGTCTCCACCGACGACTGGACGTAGTTCAAGTAGGAGATCACGACACGGTATCGCGCGCTCGCCGCCATCGTCGAGAAGGCCAAGACCTGATGCGCCGAGATGTTTCTGCAGAAAAGTACATGGAAAGGGATGTCGTGGAGAGAATCCACAGATCTAAGCGCCATACCTCACAGTGGGTCGCCACTCTCAACCCTTGCCCGAGATCGCCGCCATCTCACTACATCTACGATGCAACGGATGCAGCGGCGCAGAATGACCATCAGGAGCGGCGTCCTCCACGACTTCCGCCTTCGTGAGGTTGGCAGCCCTCCTTCATCACGCTCCTCTTCTTTCCACAGAATTAAACTAGCACTCTCTCTCTCTCTCTCTCTCTCTCTCTCTCTCTCTCCTATAGTCGCATCGGCGTCCCTCGAGCAGGGACCGTCTCCTCCACTGCCTCGACGCAGCCGGCGCGAGGACTGCCGCCCCAAGCTCCGGATCCTCCCCTGCCTCCACAGTGTCCTCGCGCTGTGCGCGTCAACTTGTTCTAGGAAGGAGAGGCTGCTTGCTTCGGGCTTGAAGGCGTTGAGCTCCCTTATCCGTGGTATGTTCGTGTGGTACTTCAATGTTATTGGATATGAGGATGTTGAATTGATTTTCCATTGGAAAACGATGGATGGGAAAAACAAACTTTTGTAGGTTCCTGACATTTGGTAAGGATCTCGACCTGCAGATGTTGGAAGCACCGAAAAGTTCTTGCAAAGCCAAGGACCCCAAAATAGTTCATATATACAGGAGGTGGCCCATTAATTTTTATGATTAGTACACCATTTAGAGTTTAGATTTATCCATCAATTAGAATCACCTTTCGGCTATTAAGCAGGTAAGACATTCATCATTGTGCTATGCAGTTACAAGCTGCACACTCTCTGGTTACAGGAATTTCACCTGTTGATGCTAAAGAAAGCACTACACTTAATGAGTGCAAAGAACTCTTGGCTACAACAGCAGCACTACAGGTACATCCTTCATTGATTTCACATGTTGCCGATGCGGTTGCAAGCTGCGATTATAGCAGCTACGGACTGGGGCATCATCTGAATAGAACTGTATGTTTTCTGCAACAAAGGAAATAAATAATAACACCTGAAACATCATCTTTTTAGCGGGAATAAACTGCCATCATTTGCCAGAAATAATAACAATTAAAACGACATCTTTTCATGGAGATAATCTCATGCAGTATGTTGTTCTTTGCTTGCTTGAATTCCTCAATCGCTAGCTTGGTGAATTACTTCTTGCGGCTGGAGGTTTACTACTATGTTGAATTTGGAAAAGAAAAAGATATTTGAAAATTGTTTGCCTTGTACTATGCTATTGAGCATAAAAAATTACCCTGAATTCAGCTTCGAATTAGGGACTGAATGTTCGTACCTAAAATGGAAATATTTGTGTGCCAACTAATGTCTGGAGTACCTTGCTGCAGTGCAATATAATTTTACTTTGACATTAAAAGGAACAAAATAAACCCTGTGTTGACTAATGCTACCAACGAAATCAGTATTGAGTTTTATATTGTTTAGGGCATAGTAGATATGCATCCACTATACCAATATGACTTCTGACCAAATGTTCTTTATTCTGTTCAGACCAACTCTTTTAGCACATGTGTACCAACATAATTGCTTTTATAATGGGAAAAGCATATTGTAGATGTAACATCCTCAGTTATGTTTGTAGAAATAGTGTAAACTCAGTATTTCATCTATAACTGAACATTGAAAATGCAAATATTGTTTAGGGCATAGTAGATATGCATCCACTATACCAATATGACTTCTGACCAAATGTTCTTTACTCTGTTCAGACCAACTCTTTTAGCACATGTGTGCCAACATAATTGCTTTTATAATGGGAAAAGCATATTGTAGATGTAACATCCTCAGTTATGTTTGTAGAAATAGTGTAAACTCAGTATTTCATCTATAACTGAACATTGAAAATGCAAAAGGAGAAAAATAGCTGGTGTTATTCAAAAGATTCAGCATGCCATTGGCTACGTGTTCTTTTGATATGGCTTAAATTTTTCTTATTGAGACATACATCTATTTCAAAAGCTCAGGAGATAAAGATATTTTAGATGAACTTGGTAGGTGTGATGTTCATGAGTTTGAGATGCTTTCTACTTAACACTAAAAAAATAGCACCATAAAGCAATTGGATGATGTATTTGAGATGCTTCCAAGTAAACGGATTTAAAATGTATTTTGGTGCAAGACAACTTGTAGTTCGGTTGTCAGGACCTTATAGAGTAGGAAATCAATATATAAGATCTGACACATGCAGCCTGGAGTAAAATCGATCGATATTCAGAAGTATAACCTTGTAGATGTAAGTCAGGATAGAGCTTCCTCAGATCCCACTTCAATTTATGCAAAGTTCTTTGTTCCAATTTGTGATGATACTGACGTGTATTTTCCTGATCTTCTTTTGGGTATCAATCGCAGCAGGGCGCTTCAGAGAGATCGTCGAGGGCCTTGACGGCTAGGAGGTGGACGTCGGGGCTCTAAGGCGTGGACAGCAGCCTCCTCGGACACCGGGGCGCAGGTAGACGACACCTAGGGCCGAAAATGGCCATCAGGGGTGGCGCTGCAGAGTGATCGTCGATTTGCTATGTCTAATAGACTTCTCTACTCAGGCAACCATTCAGATTAGCATTTTTTCTTGCCTTAAACAATTTGTACCAAATACTGTAGTATTCTCTCACCTTGGACTCTACTCAAGGATTTTGATGTTGCTTCTTGGCAATAATGTGTCTGCCTTGGTGTGTTTAATTTATTTTGCTTGTGGGTATCTTCGCCAGTAACAAGAATTTCTAAAATTGAAGGTAAAGGCTCTTGGCCTCAGCATCCTTAGAACTGCACGCTACCAAAGGTGGAGCCAATGTGCAGGAACGCACGAGAAGGGAAACTAATTCTGAAGTGATACTTGTCAAATTTCAAATGTTATAAAAGGATGTCGGAGGTGAAACCTTAAAATGTTAGAGTGATACAGATTAAGATATTTTTAGGATTAGGAATGATATTTTTAGGATTAGGAATACCGTATGAATTTATTTTAGATCCGTAGCAAGGCACGGGCATTCAGCTAGTAAATAAAAACGGAGCGAGTGTTTGTGTGGACTGTGAAGCAATCGCGCAAACTTTCGTGCAATTTACTCCGCCGCCTCTCGCATTGCCAAGCTCTGTTTTGATGGACATGACACGGTAAATCTTCTATAAATGCTATGAGATCACCATATCTGCATCAGATCATGGATTGGATGAGTTGCTCTAAAATCGGGAACGCGCGAGCGCTGCAACCCAGCCCCCCACCGACCACCGGGCCCCACGCATCACCAACCCACACGGTTCAGTACTCCAGTAACGAGGCTAGCGCGTCCGACTGCGGAGGTGACAGCTCCATATCAAAACGGACGCGGCCGCTGCCGGTTCCGGATACAGCCATACAGGAAGGCGCCCGAGGATCTCTACCCGCCGTGACGCCTACAACTGCGACGGCGCATCGCCGTATCGGTGGGTCAGTCCCTGTCAGCGACCCGTCGAGGCGTCCTCGCTTGAAGCCTGCCTCGTACGAGGGGGCGATTCACTCATGGCGGAAGCGGGAGCGGCCGCCGGAGGCGGTGGTGGAGGCGAGGCGATGGACGCCACCAGTTCCGCGGCGGCGGCGACCCCCTCTCCGATGGTAAGTAACCAAGAGACACGGCTTGCGCGTGGTTTTGTCATTGGGGTTTTTCTGTTTGTTCTCGACTCGGGTTAGCGGCTGCGGCGACGTGCTGTGCCTGTGCTGATTAGGGCGTGATCAGGGCCGGAGCTTGCCAATGCGCGCTGGATCCTCTCCGCCTCCTTCGCGTTAATGTGGGCGAATCGGCGCCGGCTGCGTACATACATCCAAATTTTGAGATAGCTAAGACATCTATTTTCGAACGGAGGGAGTAGAACACCCAGGTGGCGTTGGTTTCGGTCGCGTCTCGAAATAGGCTTTCGTCTGGGTTTTTTATACTCCCTCCGTTTTTATTTACTTCGTGTTCTGTTCTGGGTTTAGTGAAAGTCAAACTTTGTTAATTTTGACCAAATATAAATAAAAACGGAGATAGTACAAGGTGTTGATAAATCCATAAGACACGACACAATTATTAGCTGAAAAATGCTAAAACCACACCACTAAATGCCTCCAGCCGCCGAGAAGAAGCACAGGAAACACGCCGTTGCGTCCAAGGGACCCACACTCATCAAAGACGCCCTAAAAAAAGGTCACAACATGAAGCGCTACCACGTCAGCCCGGGGCGGGCATAGGTTTTCATCCTGAGTGTCAGAAGGTAGGGAAAGGGTCAAAGCGGCGTCCCAAGAGTAATGCAACACCGAAAAGGTATCGCCGCCGCCGGAGTAAAGCACCCGGACAGGGACCCCACCACAGTGAACTGGGGACTCCAGATCTAGATTAGGGCTTGGCCGCCACCGACGACGGCAACCTAGCCAGGGCCACCCGCCATAGCACACCTCGCCACCCACATAGTTCGGCCGCGTCCATTTCGGTGTTTTTGTTGTCTTGGGAGTTGTTTTTTTGGAAGGTTTTGGGAGTTAAGCTACCCGAAATAGAACTCGGGCACTTTTTTGTTGGGTCTTCCCCTTCACGAGTTATTGATTGTTTCTATTCTTATGGTGGATTGCATTGCCATTGACAACTCTTGTTAAATTGTTGTTGGATTTTGGCCTTTTTTTTATCCTAAAAAGATCTGTTGTTGGATTTGCAGATAACATGAACCCTCTGAAGAGGTCGTGGGAGCCATCTGCTCAAGAAGATGAACCGGACAGGCAGAAATGGCACAAGACAGAGTGCCAAGACTTCACTCCCAGAAGGTACTTTTTTTTCCTATTGTTTCCACGATCACTATCCTTGTATAATCTGAAAGGCAAGAGCGTTGTTCTCTGACGGTGCTTCGTGATACTAAAATTGGTCAGGTACCAGCTCGATGTCCACGAGGTTGCCAAGACGCGAAACACGATCGCGATGCTCGACACGGGAACTGGGAAGACGATGATTGCTGTGATGCTCATGAAAGAGTTTGGGAGGGAGATCGACAAATCCAAGAACGGTTGGAAGATCACCATCTTCCTTGCACCAAAAGTTCAGCTTCTAGAACAGGTTGTACAGCAGCATGTAAACTGGTACTTGCACATTCACTTAAGTTTGTTCTGACTTTTTTTCCATAGCAATTCAAGGTGATTAAAACCCACACAGATTTTGGGGTGGAACTCTATTGTGGTGCTCGAAATATCAGGCAAGTGCTGATCCAGGCTCGTTAGTTCCTGCCAACTTTCATCTGGGCTAATAATATACATCTGATTCTACCGCTTTATTGATTGGACGGGTAGATAGTCGCCTTTCATTACACTATTTCAAATTTGATAAAAAACCATACTTTGTTTCATTTGTACGTAGATTCTTTAGTCACTTACTTTGGAGCGCCATTGAAAAATTGCAGGTCATGGTTATGATACCTGGTGTCTTGCTTAACGCTTTACGCAAAGCTTTCTTGAGCTTGGACATGGTTAATCTTATGATATTTGATGAGTGCCATAATGCAACTGGCAATCACCCTTATTCGATGATAATGAAGGTACTGTGAAACACCAGGTCACCTTTTTTTATACTCAACACTTTTTTTTTTGTATAATCCTTCTAATTGTCGTGTTCGCCATCTCCATGTGCTGAGCAGGAGTTCTATCACAACTCTGAACACAGGCCGAAGGTGTTTGGTATGACGGCATCACCTGTTATAAAAAAAGGCAAGCATTCACAAAGATATAGAGAACTCTTTGCTTTTTCTACATGGCATACAACACTACATACTCTGCATTGTTTCTCTACTTACATGTCAGATATAAATTAAATAAAGTGATGGACCTCCTGTCAGATACATAATTCAAGTTAAACCAATTATTTCTAAAAATAAATACGGTGACATGGATGAACTTGATTGAAAGCTATGACGAGTGGTGACAGGAGAGCTCCCAGTATCAAGATGGCTCACACAACTATAGATTGGACACTTCACTGTTTCATTCTTATTAACAATAGCATATAGGTCATGAGCTAAATTACTAAGCATGACCTGTGACGGCCAAGTGAATAAAATGTGAAACCAGAGAAGTAACACTTGAAGGGCATAATCTTCAGTTGTTCTTCTGCCATGGACTGCCAATATTTGTGAAGTCCCCTTGCTTCATACTCCCTCCGTTCCAAATTAATTGACTTTCATTCGTCCACGTGTGGATGTACCTAGACATGTTACATGTATAGATTCATCCATATTTGGACAAATGGAAGTCATTTAATTTGGAACGGAGGGAGTAGTTTCTACCATAGATTTGATTTGCTCTCTACACCCCATAAATCTTGTCTAATGATTTTTATTTTCTTTGTCATAGGTGTCTCTTCTGATTTGGATTGTGAATTTCAGTTCTCTGAACTGGAAAAGCTTCTAAACGCTAAGGTAAATCCTATTTTTCTGGTTGCACATGTTCCGTAAAATTATGCAGGATATTCTAGTTGTGATCACTGCAACACTCTGTTTTCGTATATTAAACTGCAAACGGATAGCAATATACGGATGTGTCTCCAGACTGGTTTTGAACATATCTCTTTATGATTTGCTCCTACAGATCTTCACTGTGGCCGATAGAGAAGAGATGGAGCTTTGTGCCCCTCCTCCAGAATATTTGAACAAATACTATGACCAGAAAACCGTTTCTTTCAGTGATTTGAGTGAAGAGTTGAAACTTTTGCATTCCAAGGTTTCACATCTTAATTTCCCTGCTCTACTCTTCAAGCATGTTAGAAAAGTTCCGTGGCTCAAACTTTTATGTCTAAGGACAGTTCATTTTTACGGTGCAGTCCGACGCATTTATAACAGCTTTGCAGAATAAACCAAACTACCAGAATAAAGAAGCCGATGAAATAGTAAATGAATCACGGAGGTGCCTATCTAATTATTCAGCAAAAATCTTGTATTGCCTCGACGATGTTGGTCTTCTTTGTGCTAGCGAGGTATCTCTTAGACCTATTAGTTCTAATTTCTCATGTACAATACCTTTGTTGCAATTTTCATCTTATTGTATCAACATTTGACCTTAGAACTTCATGGTATAGTTAACTAATTTCTCTTATAGGCCACCAAAATCTGCAGAGGTTGGCTGAAAGTGTCTGATGCCACAAATATTCAAAATGATTCAAATAGCTCATTCCTGCATGCAGAAATCTCAGCCCTTAATTTGAAGTTCTTCCAGGATGTGTCAAGTGTGTTAGACCTAGCTACTAGCTCTCAACCAGGTCTCACCCTTTCTAAACAGATGAGCTTCACACACACTTTCCTCTCTTTCTCTTGGTATGTTAGTGTCTCACACACTCACACAAGAGATGCAACTATAATTATTCTTCTCAATGCAGGATACATCCTTATATAGGATTTCTAGGTCAGATACTGTTCACTGAACGGTAGATTGGTTACATGAACTCCAGTTTGTAACAACCTGGAAACTATTACAAAACTGCTCCTTTACAGAGCTATTCAAAACTGACTTGGACACAAATACTTCGAATTCTCACTTCTACCAGGACTCCTACATACCATGGATACTTCAAGACTAAGCTAGCTCCATCTAACAACCAACCGGATTGAGCAAGCTAGTCTTAAAGTATCCAGGGTATGTAGGAGTTCTAGTAAAAATAAGAGTCTTAAGTCTTTGTGTTCAAGTTAGCTTTGAATAGCTCCGTAAACGAGTAGTTGTGTAATTGTTTCCAGCTGTTACGAGTTGAGTTACTATAACCGAACAATACCTGTCCTAGAAAGCCTACATAAGCATGTATCCGCTTATACTGCATTGAGAAAAATAAATATAGTTTCATCTAACATCCAACCGGATTCTCTTCAATACACCACAATTATGGATATAATATAAATGTTGGAAATTTTTCATCATCCTATCCATAGTTGTGTTGTATCCAAGAAAATCAAGTTGGGTGTTAGATGAAGCTATATTTATTCTTCTCGATGCAGTAAACCTTGGATTTTTGCAAAGGGAGTACATCCTTATATAGGCTTTCCAGGTCGGTATTGTTCACTCGGTTACAATAACTCCAGCTTGTAACAGCTGAAAACTAATACACGATCGTGCCTTTACAGAGCTATTCAAAATTGACTTAAACACAAAGACTTAGAACTCTCACTTTTAATAGGACTCCTATATACCCTGTATACTTATGGACTAAGTATACTCTTAGATACACTACAATTATGGATATTATGTCAAGATTACTGCTAACATTCTCCCCCTTTATCTTGTCATGTCAATTATATCCACTAATCTAGATCATCTAGACCATGTTATTCATCTTATGACATCCCTGCACCACTTCACGTCTAGCTAAGGAATCACAACGTGCTTGTCTGCCTTGCACTAACTCCATATAAGATGGCATCACACCACCGATGTCGGTCACACACCACTCTTCAACTACATCACAACGCTCTCATTTGGCTCCACACCAACCTTTCGGTTGACCATGGCTTCTTCATCTCCCAAGAAAAGTACATCCAGGTTCTCCTTGCTCGTGCCGCTCTTGATCATGAGCGCACGGTTGTGACTCCTATGGATCTCAACGTTCAGCTTCGTGCTTCTGATGGTGATTCCCTTGTTGATCCCACACGCTATCGCCACCTGGTTGGGAGCCTTGTCTATCTAGCTGTCACTCGTCCAGATATATCCTATCATGTCCACATTCTGAGTCAGTTAGTTTTTGCTCCCACCTCTGTCTACTATATCTTCGTGGCACGATCTCTCACCGTCTTTTCTTTCCCCGCTCCAGCTCCCTCACTCCAGGCCTACTCTGATGCTACGTGGGTTAGTTATCCTTCGAATAGCCGCTCGCTTTCTGCTTACTGTGTTTTTCCTGGTGGTGGTTCTCATTGCCTAGAAGACGAAGAAACAGACTGCATTTCCCCGCTCGAGTGCAGAGGCTGAGTTGCGAGCGATGGCTCTGTTGACGGCTGAGGGAGGATTTTGGTGTTTCTTCCAGACTACCCTATTGTCAGACAGTACAGGTGCTATCAGCATTGCACGTGACCCGGTGAAGCATGAGCTCACCAAGCACATCGGTGTAGATGCCTCTTTTGTGCGTGTTGCTGTGCAGGATTAGATTCTCGCTCTTCAGTATGTACCTTCTGAGTTACAGTTGGCAGATTTCTTCACGAAGGCCCAAACAAGAGTGCAGCATGGGTTTTTTCTCTCCAAACTCAGTGTTGTTGACCCACCATGAGTTTGAGGAGGGGTGTTAGAGATGTATAGTCCTCTTTTATGTATACCCCATTGTATAAGGGGTTTCCTGCACTTTGCCACACACCAGTTGCTCATTCTCCAACATTGTTCAAGTAGTTTTGAATATCTTTGTAAACGAGGAGTTCTGTATGTTACAAGCTGAAGTTATTGTAACCTACCTATTGTTCAGTGAACAATACCCGACCAAGAAAGACTATATAAACATGTATCCCCATTGTAAGAAAACTAAGCTTGTACTGCATTGAAAAGAATAAATATAGCTTCATCTAACAACCAAATGGATTTTCTAAGATACACCACAACTATGGATATAAGGTTGGCAATAGTTTGTCATTGTCTTATCCATAGTTGTGATGTATCTAAGAGAATCTAGTTGGCTCTTAGATGATGCTGTATTTATTCTTCTCATTGCAGTAAAACTTGGTTTTCTCACCAAGGAGATACATCTTATATAGGCTTTCTAGGTCGGTTATTGTTCACTCGGTTACAATTCCAGCTTGTACCGGCTGAAAGCTATTACAAACCGGCTTTACAGATCTATTCAAAACTGGATTGAACACAAAGACTTAAGACTCTTAATTTTTTATAATAGGACTCCTGTATACCCTGGATACTTCGAGATTAAGCTAACTTCATCTAACAGACAACTGGATTCTCTTAGATACGCCACCACTATGGATATGACGATGACAAAATTACTGCTAACTTTCTCCCTCTTAATCCTGTCATGTCAATTATATCCACTAATCGAGATCACCTGGACCATGTTCCTCATCTTATGACTACCTTGCACATTTCTTTGATGAATTCTCATTTCAGGCAGCGATGTGCTTCTAAATTCTGAGAGTGGATGTGTGGAAGCAAGAAATATGGGTTATATTTCACCAAAGCTTTATGAACTCATCCAAATCTTTAACTCTTTCAGGTAGAATGCTATTATAACCTGTCATGACATAATTCTTCTTCTTTACACTTACAAGATATTCTTATGTTCCTAACAGTAACTATGACCATGTCCGATGCCTCGTTTTTGTGGACCAAAAGATCACTGCTAGAGTCATTGAACGTACAATGAAGAAAATTGGACAACTCTCGCATCTTACAGTTTCTTTTCTTACTGGAGGGGGTTCTTCAGTGGATTCTCTGACCCCTAAAATGCAAAAGGACACACTGGATTCGTTTCGCTCTGGAAAGGTTATTAAAATCTGTCAACATTTGGAGAAAGAGAAACTTAGCCTCGTGTTCTAACACTTTATTGTCTTCCCATCATTAACTAAAATTGTAGGTGAACATACTATTTACTACAGACGTTGCGGAAGAGGGTATCGATGTCCCAGCCTGTTCATGTGTAATAAAATTTGATTTGCCGAAGACAACACGTAGTTTTGTGCAGTCACGTGGACGAGCACGCCAGAAGGCTTCTCGGTACATACTAATGATTGAGCGGTAAATTCTTCACTTGGTCATCCATTCTAAACTTTTTGTGCTTGTGGTGATAAAATGGTTGCGGAAAGGAACGGTAAAAGGAGAAGACAAGAAGCCATAATTTTGATGCTTTTTACAGGGGAAATGCGAAACAAAATAAGTTGGTATCTGCCATTCTAAGAAGCAAGACCTCCATGGATGAGAATGCTTTGAACAGAGATTCCGAGGATCTACTCCCTGGTTTCTTCCCCGTTGAAGAAAAAATGAATACCTTGTAGGCACAACAGGTGCAAAAGTAACTGCCGATTCTAGCATTGGTGCCATCGTTCAATACTGTAACAAGCTTCCAAAGTACAAGTATGGTGATCACATTTCAATTTTTTTGTCCACACATATAGCAAATGGTATAGCAGATTTATTGGTATAGCCGATTCTAGCATTGCTATACCAGTTTGTTTTTATTCTTGTGTGGAGGGCCTTAGTTTCATGTTCTTACATTTGCACTCATGTCACAGGTACTACAGTACAAGACCTTCGTTTGAGTCCATCGATCACGGTGATGGTTTTGTGTGTATATTAACACTACCATCTAGTGATGTGTTGCCACCTTTGCGGGGTCCAAAAGCAAGAAGCAAGCTGAAGGCAAAACAACTCGTTTGTCTTGATGCTTGTAAGAAGCTCCATCTACTGGGAGTACTTGATGACTTCCTTTGTCCAGCTGTTGAAAAGCCACTGCCAGGAATCTCGATAAAAACAACCGCTCACTCATCTAGTGATGGTGTTGGTACGTGATTGCTAAGCTCTGAAAACATGTCATATATAGTAGAGCTGATTTTCGCAATATTGTTTCCTAAGGTAATACTGGTAAATAAGTAACCGAAATTTCTGATGAATATCTTTTATTACCTTCTGGAAGGTACAACCAAACGAAAGGAGCTGCATGGTACAACTGGAGTACGTGCCTTGTCTGGTACCTGGGTATTCGAGAAAAATGTTGTTAAGCTTCAAGGCTATAAGTTGAATTTTTCTTGTGATCAAGTTGGTCAGATATACTCTGATTTTGTTCTGTTAATGAACACAACTATAGCAAATGAAGCTGCTAATTTGGATGTTGATCTATATCTTCATGACAAGATGGTAAAAGCTTCAGTCTCTCCTTGCAGCCTTCTCGAGTTGGATGTTCAACAGGTCTGCTCAAGTTTGTGTTTTCTTCTTGCTACGTTTGTTTCTCCTTCTTTGCTTTTGTTTAATATGAAAGATTTCTTCTGTTTTTCTTTGTTAGATGGAGCAAGCAAAGCTATTTCAAGCACTTATGTTCAATGGTTTGTTCGGAAGGTTGTTCACTGGATCAAAATCGTCCGACGTGCCGAGGGAGTTTATTTTCAATAAAAGTGATGCATTTATCTGGAATAATGCAAACATGTATCTGATTTTACCTATTAATCCTACTGTGGACTCTCATGGCATTTCTTGCATTAACTGGAGAGTCATCGATGAAGCCGTTACGGCTGTCAAACTTTTGAGAAAGATCTATTCTGAAGACAAAATGAACATAACAGGAAGACTTGATTTCGACCAAAACGATAGAGATCTAATTCATTTAGCTAACACGTCATGTAAGGCTCATGACCTTAGAAATGTGGTAGTGCTGGCTGTTCACACAGGGAGGATATATACTTCTCTTCGTGTTGCTGATTTATCTGCCAATAGCACATTCGATGGTGTATCGGATAAGAAAGAAACAATGTTCAACACCTTTACAGAATACTTTGAAAAAACGTATGTTTGTTGTGCGTACAGTTATGTTCTTTCTCAAGCATAGATATGTTCAACTCAGTTTCGATTAATGTATTTCATGTGCAGGTATGGCATTGTTCTTCGTCATCCATCACAGCCATTACTAGTGCTGAAACCCAGTCATCGACCTCACAACCTTCTTTCCTCAAAGTTCAGAGATGAAGGTACTTGTCTTTCCCTCTGTCGTCAGTTCCAATTTCAAGCACTTCGTATGTCAAACATGATTGAAAATAAGCTCATTTAGACAGGTGCATTCGTTATATAGCGTATCCTTTGTTCTTCATGTTTGTTTGTTGATTTTTCTAGGAGCCTGTTCCAATTATTCGTATTTGCTTGTTGCTTTTATAGGTAACCATTCTAAGATAAATGGTGGTACATCACATGAAAATAATACGGACAGTTGTGTTCACATGCCCCCAGAGTTGCTAATTCTCCTTAATCTATCTGAGGAAATTTTGGGAGCATTTTATTTGTTCCCCTCTTTGATGCATCGTATAGAGACATTAATGCTAGCCAGTCAACTAAGAAGTGAAATTTCATATGACGGTTCAAATATATCAAGCTTTCTGGTAAGAAATCGACATTGGTCAATTATATGCATATACATTTGTTATTTTCTTGAAATGGACGTAATCAATTTGCACATTCTCTTTAGATTCTAGAAGCTATTACAACACTTCGATGCTCTGAAGACTTCTCCATGGAGCGTCTAGAATTATTGGGAGATTCTGTGCTGAAGTATGCCGTGAGTTGTCACCTTCTCCTGAAATTTCCTGATAAGGACGAGGGGCAGTTATCATCCAGTAGGGCTGATATAATATCTAATGCTGCACTTTATGGGCTTGGAATTGAACACAAAATACAGGTAAATTGTGTCTCATCCTGGGAAATCTATATGAATGTTGCATTTTCAATTGATCTTTAACACTATCACAGACTAATCCCATAACTCGTGGCATCCATGTGACTCATAGGGTTACATACGTGATGCTGCATTTAATCCTCGGCGATGGCTTGCACCGGGACAGCTCTCGATTCACCCTGTTCCTTGTAATTGCCCAGTAGATTCTGAGGTCGTAACTCTGGATGTTCATGTTGTTGATGAGAAACCTATTGTTACAATTTGCCGGGCCTGTGATAAGGGACACAGATGGATGTGTTCCAAAACAATTTCTGATTGTGTTGAAGCAGTAATAGGTGCATATTATGTAGGAGGTGGCTTAAGAGCAGCTCTGGCTGTTCTCAAATGGCTCGGTGTTGATACCGAAATCGAGGAAGAATTGATTATTCAGGCCATCTTTAGGGCACCCGTGAAGACTTATCTTCCGAAAATTGGTGTAATTGAAATGCTTGAAGCAAAACTAGGCTATGCATTTTCGGTGAAAGGTCTTCTGCTAGAAGCTCTTACCCACCCATCACAGCAGCAATCAGCAGAAAGATACTCCTACCAGGTATAGGTTAATTTTATCCTAGAACTTCATTTGTTAGCCATACTGGTGTCTTTTAATCTTCATTATGCAATTTCTCTACCACAAAACACTCAACATTCTTTGTTTCAGAGGATGGAGTTCCTTGGCGATGCTGTCTTGGATATTCTCTTAACACGGCATCTTTTCAATAGTCATAAAGATACCGATGAGGGGGAGTTGACAGATTTACGGTCTGCGTCAGTAAACAATGAGAATTTTGCACAAGTTGCAGTAAAGCATAAGCTCTATCAGTTTCTCCAGCATTCTTGTGGAATATTAGCAGACCAAATTACTGAATATGCGAATAGTTTGGAAAATTCTTTCATGGACAAAATCAAACTTTCATCAGATGCAGCATTAAGTGGGCCTAAAGTATGTTTCTCTTCCTTTTCCTTTGACTTGTGTGAATTACTCAAGGTGGCCTAGATAGATTATCAGTCACACTTTTAACTTATTGGTATTACATTGTTATTCAATTTTGTTTCATTTCCTAGAATCGCCATGCACCAGTATACTTGATCACCTTTTTAATTGTCTTTTTTTTTCGTGCAGGTTCTAGGTGATATCGTAGAAAGTATCGCGGGCGCAATTCTTATAGATGCCAAACTTGATTTGGATGTAGTTTGGGGTGTTTTCAAACCTCTTCTTTCACCTATTGTCACGCCTGCGAACCTGGAGTTACCTCCTTTCAGAGAGCTTCTCGAATGGTGCGGCAAGAATGGGTACTTTCTAGAAACTAACTACTGTGCAGATGGAGAGAAAATAGTGGCTACTCTGGATGTCCAACTGAAGGAGAAGCTTATTGTCAGGCGAAGCTGTGGCAAGAGCAAAAGAGATGCTAAAGCACATGCAGCTTCCATGTTACTCAAGACCTTGAGGTATTTTTCCCTTTTCGCTTCGCTATTTTCGCGTCGTTTGTTATGGTGGTTGTTTAAGTTCCAGCAGCTCAACCCCTCGGTGCTCAATTTTCTTCTGCAGGAAGGAGGACTTGTAATCCCCAAGACTGCAAGCGGGACGCAACAATTACAGAGGCAAGGTGGTGCTGCAGCTCGTTGTAACAACCTGTTTGATCCAATGGATATACAGCCTCCAACACCAACCAGCGTAAAAAAATCAGATGGTTCAGAGGTAGATAAACCAGGTAGGTTTCCGATTCGTTTTGTTTGTTCTCCCAATTACGAGCTCTTCCTTCATGTCCGGACCTCGCATATGGACATCAACCGTATTGACTCAGGAGAACTATGTGTATACCTACGCAGTGCACATGCTGGTGAAAACGAGTAAAGGGGGGCCTCGTGCAGCACTGCATGAGCTCTGCAAAAGATTACAATGGCCAGTGCCTTGTTTTGATGTGAAAGTAGAGCCAAGGTACTCTTGCCTCGTTCTGATCTCTGGCTGTGATGACTGATGATTGTCCTTCCGGGTAACTTTCGTCAAACTGTGTACTAACCAGCTTATCTTTTTTTTCCTTTTCCACAATAGCTGTGCAAAAGCTGCGCCTCAAGGGTTCTTCTTCGCTTCAACGGTAACGCTGAACATACCAAATAGCGATGTGATCAGCCTCAAAGGAGAGAGATTCGCGGATAAGAAGAGCACTATGGATTCCGCTGCACTGCTCATGCTCCACGAGCTTCAGCGGCGAGGTAAATTGCAAGTCCAGGAGGCATGACTGAAGCAGCCACCAGCCCAACACCACCGATTCATGGCTCGTGAAGACTACCAGGCTGTTAAGAATTTGTCAAGAATATTTTATGGAGGCTTCAGACTGCCTGAAGATTGACAACAACTTCGAGACAAATATCTGGGAATTTCTTCCACCTGAAAAAAGAAGTTAAACTGCAAATCTTGGAGAGGTCCGCCATCAGATCGAGGCTTCGAAGCAATGCAAGCTTATCACAAAGGCTGGGAAGCAAACGGTGACGCGCGCTATCTAGCCAAGAGTTCTGTTTCGTCGAGTTTTGGTCGTTGTCAGTGGCTGGCCAGCATATCTTCCGGGACGAAGTGACTGGGAAGCCTCCACAAAATCTACAGAGGTTAGGGCACATGTGCATTGACTGGAAACACAATGGCAATTAAACTTACCAAAAACAAATTGGGTGCACGTTGCCTCCACTCATGTGTCCATTTTATCATGGATCGGACTGCCATGATTTGGTGACAAAGCCGCAACTTCGCCAGAGAATTGCAATATTTATTCCATTTTAGTATAGAGTAAACTACATCAATTTTGGCATAACTATCTAAAGGCATACACATTTCAATTTGTTCATACAGCTATGCATGTTTTTCCTCGAAATATTAAAAAAGAAACAAGCATGCTTGGTATAACAATTCAATAAACTGAACAATGGTTCCCCACCAATGACTAATGGGACCTACATCAACTTTGGCATGGCTATCAAAAGGCATACACATTTCAATTTGCATTTCATACAGCTACACATGTTTACTCTCGAAAAAGAAAAGAAAAGAAAAGGCATGCATGTTTTCGCATAACAATACAAATAACTGTTCATAGCCGATGACCGATAGGACTCAGAAGGACAATGATTAACAGGTCGACCAACATATTAGTAGTTAGATGAATAAAGTACCAGAATGAAATTGAAATAAATGTATATAGTGCAAATTAATCAGTCATGAAGGTACAACAGTGCAAACTATACATGTTTTTTCAACAAGTAAACTTGAAATTTTTTAGAAGGAAAATAACACTTCATAACTTACCATTCATAGATTTTTGAAAACTGAAGTACAAATTCAGTTTGTGCTGGGAGAAACAAAGGGTAATCTCATACACAAGATAAGAAAAATAAAACTGAAATCAAATTTTTTTTGTCAAGCAGGAAGACAATAGGGCTATGAAATTTTAAGTTTTATCAAGCAGGAAATCTCATACAGAAAATTACAAATTTTCTTTTTTTTCTTCTGCTGACAACTGAGCTCCTTTAAGGAACCAACAAATGTATACTTTATTGAGACATTAGCCAAAATTACTGTGAAAGGAAAATTCAAGTGTGTGGCAGTACTTTAAACATCAGCTACTCCGATATAATTTATTTCACACCCTGGACTGATTGCAAACTCTGTTTCCTTGTTAAGAAAAGCCCAAAAATACTATCAGTGCGCTGTGGCTACACCGATTTGCTATCTTGGAGCGTCTGTGAGCAGCATTAAATTTCTTGATGAAAAAATATTGACCTATTATTGGCTAATTTCCACGTCCAAGAAATATCCTTAACTATAAAAATGGTGCAAAATCAATGTCAAACTTTAGATAATAGCAATGCAGATTTTTGCTGTGTAGGGTGTGCTGAATGCCGTGCCAATCAAACTTGAACATGTGCATGACACATCAGCCAAAACCAGGGTGGGTTTAGGCAAGGGGCTGCTATGCACCGGTTTTAACAATGAGGGCTGCTAAGTGACCGGTTTTAGAGTTTAATGGACTTCATAACATATATTTTTATACTTCCTCCGATCCGTTAAAAGTTTCGCTGGAAAACAACGCAAACAGTACAATTGGTACGTATGACTTCCGACTATTTTTGGGGATCGGAGGGAGTACCATATATTCTTTCATACAAGAGGACCAGGACTACACCTTTTGACAGTGACCACCAAATAGACAATATCAGTTACACTAACAAAATAAGGAAGCATCACAAGAAAAGGTCTTGCAAAAAGTTGGAATGCATTAACCAAAGATATGCAAGTATGCAATTAAGTTCATACAAATACAGGTGGGCTGCACTGAAGAAACATACCAACCACCAGCATCTTGTATCCAACTCATCAGAGCTGCCAAGGCATTGCAGCACACCTCTCTGTTATTGCAAATGGCATTATATCCTGCAGCCTGTAATCTCCATCAGCTTGGATGAATTAAAATTATTGCTGGATATGAGTTCAATAGAACAAAATAAGTAATATAATCTAGCCACTCAACGTTCGCGATTTTGATGATGGTTTGCTGGTAGTTGTTTGCTGGCCATTGCTAGCCCAAAGGGTCTAGCATTTGCATAGTTAGTCCTTTGGTTGGTTGCTTGCTCCCTTCTCCATGTCTTTCATTTTGTTTGTGTCTCGTGCGTGAAGCCTAGCGCTAGCACGTGTTCCTAAATGTAAGATGTTTTAGCTTTTTTCTAGATTCACATGTATCTACTTGTATCTAGACACGTTTTGGTGTATTTGTTCACTCATTCCAGATCGCATCTAGTCAACATGTGAAATAGCCAAATAGGTAAAACATCTTATATTTACGAACAGAGGGAGTACTACATTAGACATTATGAGGCTTTCTTTCTCAAATGCACAGATGTGCCGATCCCCTGTGTATTATATGTAGTAGAGAAAACCAAGAGTTATAGGACATGCAATTAGTCAACGGAGATACTATTTTATAGCTTTGACAAGAATTAACTAAACTGAAAGTAAATATGTTTTCCTGTTTCTCTGGAGCCAATGCAATCAAAGGCACACTAGATAGAACTAAGAAACATGACTATTCTGGCCCGACGAAGATAGCTGGCCCTCAAAAGCAAGTTTTTATTCCGGTACCAAACGCCTACCCTAGCCGAGCAAGGCTATAACTGATTTTGCTGGGGAACCAAACACACCCTAAGACACTCCGGCATCGCAATCTATATCAATGCTTCACAAAAATATGGATAAGGTTTAGTAACTATATTTACTCTGCAATGGTATTTCAGAGACTGGAACATGCACTATCCATTTTCTTTAAAAAAAAAACAAAAAATAAATTACAGAACATCAATTACGAACAGTCTGACAGTGGTTCATGTGATGTTCAAAAATCTCCCATTATATACCTAACTGGCCCAAGAATTCATCAAGAAAAATTAAGACACATCATAACAATTATGAAGATGTTCATGTGAAGTTCACACCAGTTCTGCATATCAAAAAACTCAGTATGCTAATCATCTCTAAATTGGTGGTCATGATACAATGCCATGAAGATGTTATAAAGAACAAATAAGGCCTATCAAACAATAGAATGCGACACATCGATTTCATCTTAGCTTAAACAATGAGAACTTAGCTTTCAACCACAGACTCGTCATCAATGCTGTCGCTTGTTTGGGAGTTTTCGGTGCCTGAAGGCACGAGTTTGTTCTCTTCACACTCAGAGACTGCATTGGAAAAATGGTTCTTCAGCACTGTGGAGATATCTGATTCTGAAGCGCCAGCCAGCTTAAACCTTTCGACAGAAGCATCGAGATTCTTCTTCCAATCACCAACACCAAGTTTGAATTCCACTTGAGAGCGCTCAAAAAGCATATTGCCCCAGAATAGGTGAATCTGTTGCCTCATTACCGCTGCCTGCTCAGCTGCCTCATCCGGTGTCAACTCCCCTTGACCATCAGCACTGTGCTGTTTTCTTCTTTTTTTCAATACCTCATCCTTCTCACTCGCACCAGGTGTTTTTAACTCTAACATTCTCTGTTCTTCCACTTTCTCCCACATCTCTGTTGCAGCCCTCATTTTCTCCTCAGCACTATCAAAAAGCTTAATGTCTCTGAAGAATCCCAGGTCAGGTCAACCTTGTCTGCCAATGCAAATGACCAATGAAGCTTTGCAGTCTCAAAGTGTTGCTGGCCTAAAGCAAGAAGCCCTTCATAGAAATCTTGCTTGATTTTCAGGGACTCCTCGTACTTGTGCCCTGCAAGAGCATACCTCTCTCGCACCCAATCATAAGCTGTGCGGAGCTGAGCAGACATGATTTCCTTTGGAGATGATTCATCAAGAGGGATGCGCTTCCTTGCTGCACACATATGCACATTACCCCAGTTAAATAATGCCAAGGCAGCGACCTCCTGGAATTTTGCTGCAGCCATCTCAAAAAGGGACTGGGCCTCCTCGCTGGTCACTGTTTCCTCAAGTGCTTCGGAACACAGCTCCATTCCCAGTTCATGAAGGTCCAGATGTGCATCAGCATCAATCCCAACCTGGTTTCGGAACAACTCTGCAAACTGAAGCAACCAATCATCAATCTCAGCTTCCTTGCACTCGGCATGGCCACAATCTTTCTTCCCTGTAAGAGTGGTCTGTTCAGCAACTCCGTTCTCCAGATCTGGCTTTGTCACCTCTGCATTAGTTACATCTGCGGAAGTTTGTGAAGAGCTATCTTCACCGGTGATCAACAACTCCTCCTCCTCCTCCCCAGCTTGAGCTCTTCTGTTGGCAGAGGAGGCTCCTGCTCTGGGCTTACTTCAACAATGTGGAGCCTCAACATAGGGAGCTTGTTATTGTTATCACCTTCAGTTACATCGGTGCCAGCACCACAAGCCTCGGCTAATCGGAGCTCTGCTGTGCAAGTGATGGTAACTAGATCCCCGTCGGCATCTTTATACTTCATCAGCACCGCCTTGGATGACGGGAACCGCTGCGAGACAACTTCCCGGAGCGTCTGGAAGGTGCATTTTTCCGGCATCTGCCCAAGCCTAATGTCATGGCCGTACACCAGCTTGAGAGGCCTCCATCTGGTCACAACCTTCCTGTCAATGAGCGCTGTCCGCGTCACTGGTTGGGACGAGGGTACTGACAGTGCTGGCACAGTCTTCTGGGAAACATCGCGATTGAAGCCTTGGCGGAAGATGACGGGGAGTTGGAGAAAGGCACCAACTTGGGCGCTGGCGAGGGATTGAATTTAGACATCGCCGGATGCTGCGGAGGAGGAGGCGGCGATGGAGGTGATTGTTTCTTCGGGAAGGGGCGGGAGGGAGGGACGGGCAAGGCCGGCTACAACGGCGGAGGCACCGAGGGCGGCGGGGGAGGGGCGGCTGGTGGGTTCGTGGGCGGAGGCGGGTGGAGGAGGAGGATGAGGAGATGCGGGAGCGGAGGCGGTGGGCGAGGTCGACGGCGTCGCGGTGGTCGGGGTCGAGGGCGAGGAGCGCGAGGGTGTCGGCGAGGGCTAGCTCGTAGCGGCCGAGCGCCTCGAGCGCGCGGGCGCGGAGGAGAGGCCCGCGGGAAGCGCGGCTCGGCCTGGAGCGCGAGGGAGCACTCCTCGGCGACGGCCTTGTGGTCGACGGGGCGGAGCTGGAGGAGGCAGGCGGCGCGGTTGCTGTGGAAGACGGCGCGGTCGGGGTGGCCGCGCGGGGCGAGGCGGAGCGCGAGCTCGTACTGCCGCAGCGCGCCGGGGTAGTCGCGCGACTGGAACAGGCGGTTGCCCTCCTCCTTGAGCTCGTGCGCGCGGCGCAGGAGCACGCCCGCGTCCACCTGGACCTGGTGCTGCGCCGCCCCGTTCGCTACGGGGGCGCGGACGGCGGAGCCTTCTGCTCGGCTGCGGCTGGAGGCGATTTGGCGGTGGTGGTGGTGGGCGGCGGCGGCGGAAGGGGAGGGCTTCTTCTTTCTGGCGCCGGACTTGCCCATGGGGATAAGTCGAGGAGACGACCCAGCAGCAGTGGTGGGAGTGAACCCTAAACAAGACGGATGGGGGTCTAGACGGAGGGGCTCGTTTCCAATTAGAGGGACAAGGTGATTTGAAAAGCAGCAGCATTTGGGGCCTCTTTCGTTTATTAAAGGACTAGTTAAATGCCCGTGCGTTGCTACGGGTGAGCCATGTAAATGACTCACCGTATTTTTTAATTAGTTCACATTTCTTATGTTTATCCATATGCACATACCACACCTTAACATTTTGCCTCTTATTTTTTTTTAATCTGTAGGTCCACTCGACACAGGTTCCCCTCAATTATTAAGGAGACAGTCCATATAAGCTATAGACACGAACAGTACAATGAGAACAACTTAGCTATTTACAATTTTTGTTTTAAAGGGGAGGCAAATTGGTGGTCACCCTAATTTTTGTTTTAGAGATATTTTTCGACCGCATAAAGAGAAAATCACCGTTCCCGACTTTGGGGATTCCACGGCCCCACAGCTGATTACCTAACTTAACATCGGCGGCCGGCCCGCTCCCTTGCCACCTCACCCTACACAAAGCACCTCCTCGCCCACCCTACCAGCTAACCTCTAGTCACGGTGCCATTGGCTCACACTCACCATGGCATTTTTGCTGACCTTAGACTTCTGACGGTGCAATCGATCCTGACATTTAGTTACTGAAACTATACCTTGACTTGAAAAAATCACCAAGTCTGGCCTGCATAGATATGGTAAGATAAAATGCATACAATTGAAACAAAATGTAAGAAAGATTTAAAATTAGGATACGATGTTCCAGTAATCAAGGTCAAGAAAACTACCGGTTTTGTGCATAATACTTGCCATGACAAAATACTTAAAAGTTCCTAGTTTTGAAGGAAAAGGTTCAGAATCAGAACATGTGTTTATATTGGCCTAATTTTGAAGGAAAATGTTCAAATAACAGAAATTCACTTTGGCACCCGGGTGCAAATGCTCCTGCTATGTTTGTCAAAATTTAAAAAATAAAAACACATCAAAAAAATCTGGAAAAAATTGGACATAAACATATACATGTCTGCAACATTCGTGTAAAATTGCGGAAGCAAATAACACTTTATGTGGTCTGTGCAAAAAAGACAAGACTGCACAGACCACATAAAGTGTCATTTGCTTCTGCAACTTTACACGAATATTGCAAACGTGTATATGTTCGTGCCCAATTTTTTTCAGATTTTTCATGTGTTTTCATATTTTTTTAATTTTGGAAAACATAACAGGAGCATATGCACCCGGGAGCCAAAACGCCTCTCCCGTGCTTTATTATATGAAGTGAGGTGCTTCAGCATTGCAAAATAAGCATGCAATGAACATACAAAAACAATCATCTTTTGCAGAAAGCACTAATTTCTGGATGCTCCAGTGAAACATCATAACTGCTATTGACAAACTGTGAAATGGTTCCAGACGTTAGGGCTTTCATAGTATAATCATAATTTATGATGATATTATTCAATCCAAGTGGCAATAAATTTATTTAAATGCTAAACCATCAGTGGCAGCCCAAATCAATTATGATTCAGTTGCTCTTGTCTCGCATAGTCGCATGAACAAATGTCTGACCAGCTAGACAAACATGTCGTATGAACAGAATACCAAAAGTAACGAAAACTTACCTGACTAAAGAATGGAAGCAATTAATAAATAGCAGTGAAAATATCTTACAAATGAAGAATATATGGAGCATTCCACGTAGGCTGCAATAGAACAGAGCAGACGTAGGCTGCAATATCAATATTTCTGAATTAACAATACTCGCTAGCTTTGTTAGAACCAATGTCAGGAAAAGAGAAAATAATACTCCCTCTGATTCTAAAAAAGTGTCGCCGGCATAGCTAGAAAGTTGTGCTTACTATGTGTATTTCTCCCGACACTTAAATGGGATCGGAGAGAGTATTGTCATTTGCACAAGCTAGCCCAAGCAGAACATGTGTTCCCCTACGTATTGTCTGCTCTACGTCCAAAATAGGATCACATTTTTGTTTTGAAAACACCTCTCAACGCAAGCTCATGAAGAAGAAGCTCCTCCTCTTACGCTCCGCTCCTCGTGCTTATGTATCGACCTGTGCCACCTCCTATAAAGCCTTGTTATGTCGTTTTTCTGGCTTTGACCAGAGGAGAGCAGGGAGGATATACATGATGATGGCTACAATTCAGGCAAGGAAAATCCAAGAAAGCCAGGCCACGGGTTGGTTCCCCCTGACCCTCCCTGTCGCCTCCTCTCTGGGCGCAAGGAGGCGAAACCCTAGTCCCCCCGCCGCCACCCACCTCCCGCCGCCACCTCCCTTCGCACGTCCCCGAGGCTGCCGCCGGGAAAAGCCTACGCGACGCCGTGAAGGAGACGACGGGGATCTTCCACTCGCGGTGCTCGCTGCAGCTCCGAGGAGGCGTCTGCGCCGGCCCCCGCCGCCTCCCCACTCGCCTCCGACCCCGACGCGTCCCCTGCGCCGTCGATCCTCCGCGGCCTCCCGCGTCGCGCTCCTCCGCCCCCCCCCCCCCCCCCCCATCGCGCTCGCCTCCGCCTCCCGTCCGCGTTGCCTATGGCCCGGGCCCGATCTGGGCCTCAGATGGGGTCGGCGGGCCCGGTCGCACCTCGTTGCGCTGGTGTCGTTCTGGTCGCCGTGAGGACGTGCAGGTGAGGTCAGGAACCCGCGATGGCCTCTGCCGTTCCGGCTTCCGGTTCAGTTTGGGCTCGGTGGCGCGTCTTGATGCCGGCTCCCGGGAGACCCGTGCTCATGCTCTGTGCGTGAGCAGACCACGGGCGCCTCCGGGCGTTGCTTACCTTGTTGGAGGCGTGGTGTTGGAGCTGTTGCATTGCTCGCAACCCCGATGTGCAGGTGAGGTCCGAGCGAAAGCTGCGACGGCCGCGCCTGTGGGCGTGGCTGCCCTTCGTGAAGGCGTTGCAAGGACCCCTGCTCTTCGCCTTTGGACCTGATTGCGTGTTGCGCTTGCTGTTCCTTGGTTTATCCGGCAGAGCTTTGGCATCGCAGTGCTGCCATTTGGTGCTCTTGGCGTCTTTTGGCTGTGCAAACTTGGCAAATACCCGATGGGATGGTGGCACATTGTCGCGAGCTTCGTGTTGTTGGTGCGGTCTCGGTTGATCGGGCCCCTTCGCGGCGAGGTCGCCTCCCCACGGGCTGGTGCTAGCCAAAGTGCTTGGGCTGCCCCTTTGGCTGAGGTCGGGTCAAGGTTCGTGGCGCTGGTGCTAGGCCAGTCTCACTCGTTGGTCCCCGTTCGCTCCTGTTCGCCGCTTGTGGGTAGTCGCCATGCAAGCAAGTGGTGGTGCTGCAATCTGCAATGTCCGGGACCGTGATGCCCTTCGACGTGTCGGACGCACTCCTCAAAGCTCTGTCCTGCCCGTCTTCCTGGTGTGGTCGTCATGCGAGCACGCCTGTTAGTGCTTCTCAAGTGCACCTGTCCCCACACCCGCCCCCCTTTGTGTGTGTGTTGGTGTGCGTTGTTTTTCGTTTATCTTCTCTTCGTTCCTCCCTGTAAAATTCTGGTTCGCTTGAACCCATTAAACAGAAAAATGAATACAATTCAGTGGAGGGTCTTCTCCCTCCCCCGTGACCATTCAAAAAAAAGGGGAAAGATCCAAGATAAGCTTTTACTATCATCCACAAATATCATCACCCAGGCTGCACCATAAATCACACCGTTATGTATGTAGAAAAATTACCTCAAACATTTGTGTATACAGTACATCGAGGGATTTCGTCTGAAGGTTAATCAAAGCAGAAGATTTTCAAGATCCAGTAGCAAATGTTGAAACATTGTCATGATGCTTATCTGCTCCCGCACTGTCATTGCTCAATGTATTACCAAGCAGGTCAAGAACAAATACTGAAAACCATTAAGTCCAGAATAGTACTGGAAATTCATACAACAGACATGCCAGCAAGGTCCTATTGTATTGACTAACTGAAATGAAGACCATCAGTTCCTTACATGCTACACATACAAGCAGAACCATTCACTTGAATTGTCAACGTTAATTAACTCTTTGTAGCTGAAATCTGAAGGGAAGTAACCTGAAGAGACGGCGAAAGCTACTCTGTGTTGGATCGGACAGCAAAGGCGGCGTCGAGAGTGGTGAAGGCAGTGAGGAGACGGGGATTACGGCGGATTATGGTATAAGTTGCAGTAATCAAAGCAAGGAAATCACATCCATAAATATCACTAATACTCAGGATACATACAGCTCTTGCGATCATTCATCATGAACCCTACCTTGTGGCAGCACGATCTTGCCATAGAGCTTGGTCTTCCACTCTTGCACATCTTGCGGTCTTTGCATTCCGCTTGGTAGCACGGAATGACATGATCCTCAGGCTGCACATCGGTTACACGTTCGCCATCGCTTTCAACAATTCTTTTAGCATAAACAGAAGTAAATCTATTAGCTGAGTTACCTACTTACCTTAGGTAATCATGTTCCTATATGAAATCACACAATTTTATAAGCTTACCGAGCAGCTTCATGACCAAGAATGCAAAGAAAGAGACGTCTCCTGCAAGGCAAACAAATTCTTTCATGACCATGACCACAAGGTCTAGTTAATCTCTACAACATGCAGTAGGCTTTCAAGTTTGTACAAGAATTTTTCTCTACCCAGTTCAGGTCACTCTACATGCGCACTCGATGTAATGTACAGAAGAGGAACACCACAACTAAGGCAGAGTGCATCCCACTAACATTAGAACCGTGCACACTGCATCCTAGTGATCGACATAATTCAGTATTGCTAAGTTCACTACAATCAGATTGCCAAGTAACATTGGGGACGTATCCTAATTATTTACCTGAAATTTATGAAACATAGATCGCGGAAGAGTGGCCGCGATGCCGCTCAAGGTGGGGCGACCCGGCGGCGACGCGTCCGTGTTGGTCGCTGTGGCCTGGATGGGCAGGCACCGTTCCTGCCGCTGGTGGAGTCGGAGCACAAGAAGCTGTAGGGCGGTGGCGAGGCAGTGAAGGAGGTGTCACCGGCAGCCTGCTGACCTTCTGGGAGATTGGCTCAGGGTCTTGCCGTCGTGGAGGCCAGTGTCCTGAGATAGGAGGTTGGAGGTGGAATCCATGCAGCAACGCAAGAGGAGGGAGGACGACGACTTGGCTATCGTGACCTTGCCGGCGACCAAGCACGATGTCAATCTCCTGTGGCTTCTTCTTCTCGCCGGCCTAAGGAGGCACGAGCGCCTCCGGTGGAGGGGGAGCAAGGCCGCAAGGCAACGGAGGCGATGCAGACATGACCGAGGTCCGAGGGAGGCAGCGAGATCGATTGGCACAAGGTATGAGAGATCCAATTTTCCAGCGGATTAGAGGCGGTTTCCTCCTTTGTTTAAAAGGCAACGGAGGCAGCGAAAGAGAGGCAGACGAAAGGACGGACGAAACGTTGTGGCAGAATGTGGAACCAAATTCTTCTTTAGATAGGAGAATTTTCAAAGGAATTTCATATGATTCTAATCCATATGATTTTTTCTATGAGTCCCGTTGATTTAAATAAAATGAATGCTCCAAAATTCCTATGGAATGTTTTCCTACACTATAATTTCATAGGAGTTCGAGTAAGAGGTTGGACCTTATGCAAAAATTCCTATCA